>JAUOBV010022396.1:0-23896 GCA_032360425.1 Rubia occidens
GGACGACCCCGACTTGCCAAACTATCTACTTAGTTGTATTTAGTGAGCAATAGGGCTTATAAATTACATCTTTGAGAGGTACGGCGACGACCTCCCAGATACGGATCGTGTACTTATGCATGATCCATCATGATAGGGTGATAGAATGTAAAATTCACAAATAATTATGGTTGTGTGTATCGATATATATATATATATATAGTGAGTACATACAAAGCCTAAACAAATATGGAACAAAATATACACAAAACCAATCAGAAAGGGTATTCCTTTCTTCAACACAAATCTTGGAACATAAGAACTCAAACTGAGACTGAGGTAACCCCTTTGTAAAGATGTCAGCAAGCTTCAAGTCTGTAGAAACATTAGCAACCTTGAGCTTGCCAGAAGACACCATCTTACGCACAAAATGATAATCAATATTAATGTGCTTGGCTATCTTATAAGAAACTGTATTCTGAGCAAGAAAGAGAGCACTATCACTATCACACAGCAAAACAAGAGGTGCACGAGTTCGATACACGTAAATCCCGAAAAATTCGTCAACCAAGCCAATTTCACAGTAGTGTTTGCCATAGAATGGTATTATGATTCTGAACTAGAACGAGAAACTATAGGTTGCTTCTTGGCACTCTAAGAAACCTGGTTGCCACCAAGGAAAATGGAATAACCATATATAGACCTAATAATGTCAATGCAACGAGCCCAATCAGCATCAGAATAACCCAAAACTGGTAATGCAGATAATTTTACGCAAATTGAAGACCATAGTAGAGAGTACCACACACGTAGTGAAAATATTGAATAATAGCTTGGAAATGGTCATCAGTAGGAGCCTGCATGTACTGACTGACCGTGTTCATAGCCTAGGACATATCAGGATGTGTAATCAACAGATATTGAAGTGCACCAACCAAGGAACGATAAAGTGTAGAATTTCCTAACAGCTTATCGGAAGGGCTAACAAGTTGCAAAAATGCCAAAAAAATGGCAACAGATGCTGATCCTGCATGCAATAAAATGTCATTGGCATATCTGTCCTGACTAAGGAATAAGCCGTATGAAGTACGAACAACCTCCAAACCCTAAAAATACTGCAGAGTGCCAAGATAGGTAATCTTGAATTCCTGATTAGCTCAATCAATAAACCTCATAATGAGAAGACGATCATTCTCCGTAAGAATAATGTCAACAACATAAACATACAAGTAGCGGAAAGAGCTACCCTAGGAAAATACGAACAAAGAAGTATCGAAAGATCTACATACAAAACCCAGGCAAATAGAAAATGAACTAAAACATTGAAACTAAGGACGAATACCTTGTTTCAAACCATAAATGGCCTTGTACTAGATAAATATAGTAAATTATATACCGTCATATCCCCACATCACATCACGGTAGCACAACAGCAATTAAATTTCAAATTACTGAATCCAAGAGTACCAGCATTTCCAACAACCATACTACTCAATTGCTTCACATATAATTGTTGCTTTCAAAAAATGAATTTATTTGAAACAAAATGGAAGTGGAAAATATAAATGGTACCAGGGATAAGTATTGTGAAAATTTCACACTCTTAGCGAACCCACGTGACTTCATCATTTTCAGTGCCCAGTGCTAGATTTATGAACTTGCTTTGTAGATAGGTTTCAACATCAACTAGTGGCTCCATGTTGTACTCATTTATTACAGACATGGATATGACTACATTCCAATCACCATTAATAGGATCTTCTACGTAGAACACTTGTGCAGCTTGGTAAGAAAAAATGAAAGGCTCATTATGACGCCTAACATTAGAGAAATTAGCTAGGATTCTTCATCCAATTTCAACCGACTACCTCTAGACACCTAATCACAATCAAATAAAACAACCCTGCGGTATACGTAGTCAAGCTCTATGATATTTTTTAAGAAACTCCATAGTAATCTAGTTCTCTCATTTCAAGATTCGCATCCCCGGTATTTGAGAAACTAGATGTTGTTACAATGATAGCTATTCTATTGTTCTAGGTTTTTCTTTTCCTCTCCAACTCTCTCGTATGGAACCTAAATCCGCTCACAACTCTCTCGTATACTGTTTGGTCCTTTACCAAGAGTTTTCAAATCTTTGATCATAGGATTATCATCAGAAACTTCCAAATCCTTTACCTGTAAAAAACTTTAAAAAAATTGCATCTAAGGATATATGTACGATAAACTCCTATGTATTTAAAGTACCCTTACCTTATTCGAGAACCGCTTGGAAAATTCTTCACTATGAATAACTTCAATTTAACAGCTTGTTAAGCGAGGATGAGTCTGTTCCACGATTCTAAGATGTTGTAAAAGAATTTTTCTACCAAAAATTAATCTTACTCCAAGTAAGGTTTCACTTCCTTACAAATGAATAACACATACATGTGGCCCTTCTTCAATATTTCATCATCAAAAATATTTGAGGTACCTTTCCCAAGTGCATGACCTCTCATTGTAAATATTTCCAGTCCAGGGGTTGTACTTTCCATTGGCGCATAATTTCTAGACACAACGTTGATTTTTGGATCAATGTACTCTGGTAAGTACATTGAGTAAAATGTCAAACACTCTTCAGCTATGTATCCTCGAGCCATCGAGCCTTCCGGTAATCTTCTGTTCCGAACATATGATTTTAGTTTCCTTAGTACCTAAATGAAATACATGAAAATAATTTAGAAGGTTTAAAATAACAATCAGTAACATTAATACATTTATAATGACAAGAAAAATTGTATTACCTCTCTATAGGATACATCTAGCGATAATGAACTATCCCCCCAAGCCTCACTTCTGTAGCCAAATGAACTGTCAGATGAACCATTACATCAATAAATGACGGTGGAAAAATCTTCTCCAGCTCACAAAGAATGGCCGCAGTTTCCTTCTCCATACGAATCACATCAGGAAGATAAATAGCTTTAGAGCATAATTTCCTAAAGTATGGAATTAACTTTATAAAAACAATACGAACTGATTTAGGTAATGTTCTGTGATCGCCACGGGCAATAACTGCTGCATCAAAATATGATAATCATGACTCTGTAGGCCAAGAATCTTGAGGGGTTTCACATGAAAAAATCTTGATATATTTGAAGCATAACCATCAGGAACTTTTACTCCCTTCAAAACATGACTAAACAGTCCCTTCTCTTTAGCGTTGAATCTATAACAGGGCTTAGGTAGAAAAGAATTACCAAATTCATCTACAACGGCATGCAATTCTGGTGAATCCTATATTTTGTAAGCTAAGTTGAGATTTCTCATTATCTTTAGACTTATCCATGTTCATAAGTGTCCCAAGAATGTTCTCACAAACATTGTTTTTCAATATGTATAAAATCTAGATTGTGCCGCAAGATATTGTCTTTCCTGTTCATTCTAGATTGTGCTGAAAAATATTGTCTTTCTAGTACAACAACTCAGAAAAATGCTTTTCTTCTTCCAATTGAAAGGAAGTTCTGAACTATCACTAACAGTTTTCCAAACTTGAAGTTCATTCCTAACAAACAGTTCAACACATTTTCCCAGATAATCATAGAGGAGGTCTTCCATTTTCCTCTTTAGGGTCAAAGTTTCTAGCATTCTTTCGGAAATGATGACTCGGACCCAAAACTTTGAGATGTCCCACGTAACAAAACTTTCCATTATTTTCTAACCATTGAGAATATGTGTTCATGACACACAAGACATGCAAATTTGCCATTTGTACTTCATCCATACAAATTAGCATAGCCAGGAAAATCAATTATCGTCCAAAACAAACTCGCAGAGAGCCAGAAATTTCTCTTCTGAGATTCATCGTAAGTACCAATTCCTTCTTTCCAAAAATCTTTTAAATCCTTGATCAGAGGCTATAAATAAATATAAATATTATTACCTGGAGAAGATGGACCAGGTATTAACAGAGACAACATGGTATACTACTCTTTCATACACATCCATGGAGGAAGATTATATGGCACTAAGATAACAGACCATATACTATGAGAAACATTCATATTACCATACCGATTAAACCCATTTGATGCCAACCCCAGTATGATATTGCGAGATTCTTTAGCAAACTCTGGATACTTACAATCAAATGTCTGCCAGGAAGGAGAATCAGCTACATGCTTCTTGTACCTATCCTTTATGTGACCTTCAGCATGCCAACGCAAGTGGAGAACTTTTTTTGATGAAATAAATAATCTTTGCAATCTAGGCTTTATTGGGAAGTACCTTAACACCTTATGCGCAATTTTCCTTTTTGTACATGTTGAATCTTTTTCTGAAGTCTGCCATCGTGGTTCTCGACTTTTCTCACATGAGGTTCCTTTTGAATTCTCCCCCCAATATAAGGTGTAGTCATTAGCACAAACATCTATCTTCTTCCCAAATCCTTCAACAATTTTTCACTCTCGTAGTATGATTTAGGAAGATCTGTCATGACCTAGGGAAATGCTTGTACCAATAATTCCAACAACATGCCAAATTTTTTGTTACTCCAGCTCCCAAGACATTTTATGCACATTAGCCTTAAAAAGAATTGAAGATTTAAAATTTCTCATATCCTTCATACAAAGGAATCTTGGCACCCTCAAGCATCTTGAAAAAAACTTCACCATCCCCTGAAGGAATGTTTACATCTTCCATTGTAGTATCGCCATCATTATCCTCGCCATGAACTCCAAAATCATAATGAAGTAAGCTATGGACGTCATCCACAATATTTGGAATATTAGAACTTGTAGGCGGTACACAAACACTTGTGCTAACTGATGGGACCTCTCTATTGATTGTAACCTTTGATAAATCCAATAACTATCAAGTGTTCATTTGCAACTTCCCTTTCCAGATATATAATCAGTTTACATTCCTTGCACGGGCCTAAAATGACTCCATTTCTTCTTGAAACAGCAAAAGTAAAATCCAAAAAAAAATTAGACCAACCAAATATTCCTGACACTACCTCGGTTGATTCATCCAGCTCTCGTCGATAACTTAATTAACATAACATTCAACCTGCTAAAGTTTAATTTCATGTTAGCTCAAAGTTCAAAAACTCAATTCCAAAACATGCTTCTACAATCCCAAGTCACTATCTTACATATTTTACTACAAAAAATAATAATTATGAGTCATGCATACAAATGACCATGGAAAAGTCCCCATCTTACAAAGTTATGCAGGAATACTTTTCATGCATACAAATTTCTCAACATCCCCAAAGTTATAAACAAAGTAATATGAGTCACAACAGTAGGAATAGTTTCATGCATACAAATGGCTATAACAAATGAACTAAAGAGTCTTGTAGAATTTTCAAAAATAAATATCTCTTGACAGTCTACAAAAGTAGTTCACAATAACTTTTATGTGCATATAAAACAATTGGGAAGAAAGAAATTTCTATATCCATCGAACAAAACAAATTAACTGCAAAGAACCTGATAACCACGCAAACAAAGAACTCACAAAACTTTTAACTAAAAATGATTGTATAAATATACAAACACAAAGAAATAAGAATCTGATCAATAAAAAATTTGGACACTGATCTCAAGAGATTAGTAAAGGCATCAAAAAAAACTTTTAGGTAAAAATACCAACAAACCAGCATAATTTCAAGAAAATGGCCACAGTCAAGCAACTCAAGAGTCTAGTTCAAAACCAAAAATAAAATAAAATAAAATAAATCTCAACAGTCAGCATAGAGAGCAAAAGTAATTAATAACATATACAACCATGGGAAAGAAGTTTAAATTAGCAGATACAACTGAGAGGAAAAGTATTTTTTAAATTTTATTATATAAAACGAGGTAAATTTATGCAGGTGACATCTAGCATTCTTGACGGATTTGGTAAATATTTTGACCAGGAATGTATAAGCAAGCTTTTATTGCTCATTAAGTTTTAGTTGACCTACAGGTTAATGTTTACAAGGAATAAACCTCTGAAAATCACTGTTGTTTTAAATAGTTTACAAGTAATCATTAATTAAATTGCTAAAAATAATGTAAATTCCATAATTACATGTAACCTTTTGTTATTAGCAACAATAAACTCTGAGTATTGCACCAACGAAAGGGTTATCTAATGTTCTAAAAATATTAAAAGTCCAAACAATTAATCAGTGGTACCATTTGGTTCCACCTGACCACAAACAATTACAGTATAAAAAATAAACAAGCAAAACAAAACTCATCAAAATATGTTGCATTTCATTAAACACCCAATTCAAGATATGGGAGCTAAATATTATTTTGTCTATGCGCTATGCATTTTCCTGTTCTTTTTCAAAAACTTTGGCCAAGCGGAAGATATATCTAAATCTAATGTTTATTGATTACAGATTTTATAATAAAAAGAAATAAGAATTGGATCTATAAAAATTTTGGAAACTGATCTTAACACATTTAAATTAAAGTCTTTTATAAAATACTTCAAGTTCAAAACAGGCGCTCACGAGAATGATTTCAAGCAAGCAAATGTGCAGTGTGACGAACTAAAGGGTAACATCTCAAGAGTACAATAAACAAAAGTACTTCTTAACAAACAACTAATTGATTATCCTTAATGTCTGAAGTAGTGCAAGTATAGAGTACTCTCTCCGGTTTTTTAACATTGACTCACTTTCCTTTTCGCGATGATTTTTTAACATTGTCTCCTTTCCCTTTTTTGCAAATTCTGGGTTGTTTTCATCAAATCAATTTACATTTTACTCCTTCAATGAATTCTCACCCACTAATTCTACCTTCCCAAATCTAAGTGCGAAAAGTAAGTGAGTCAATGTTAGTGAATCGGAGGGAGTATATTATTGGGGACCTGGCCCGCAGGCTCCCATTGTGGGGGGTTGGTCCCCGTTCGATCCCAATTTTTAATTCAACTCACTCCAAAATCCTCATTGTACATGCTCTTACTTTTGAGTTGAAAACGTATGTGTGTCTTCCTGCAAAGCAGCTGGTGGTTTATCTCCTGCGTACCAAAGTATTGAAGTCTACCATTGGGATTGAAGGAGAGTCCAGTGAAGGAATAAAGAGATTGTTTGAGGAAGATTTTCGCGGATGATTTTCGTTCCCGCTCTCTTTTCTCCGTACATATTCAACCTACGAGTACTGAATTCTAATTGAGTTCAGCGTGGGAAAGTGTTCAGCCTAGCTATGCCTATTTTGAGGAAGAGATCAGCCTACCGTATTGGAAAAAGGAATATTCATTTTAATTTTCAATATTTGATCTTTGTGTAAATTTGATCTTTTCCTTAATTTTTTCTCCAAGATTGGTTATTGTTTATTTCCGTTTTTAATATTGATTTTTCTTCTTTATGTTAAAGTGATAATTTATTTATAGAATTATTTTGCATTTCTTTGTACAGTAATTAATGTTAATATATTTTTTAAGGCAAAGTCTTGGGAAAGATCGTCTTTCCATAATCTTATGGAAAGACGGGGTTTAATTAAAATTATAAAAGTTAAAAGCTCTTAGTTGCAATATTAAACTTTTATCATACAACGTGCAGTAGTCATAAAGTTTATAACCCGATTCATGCAACCCGAAAATTTTATCTTAATTTCTTCTCATTTACACTTTAAACCTTGGTCTTTCCATAAATTTGGAAATACCGTCTTTCAAGACACGGACTCATTTTTTAAAATATAATTATAAGTTAATTTTCTACCTTCTTTCTTGTCTAATTTTTCCTGTATAGTTACATTTGTTTCAAATTTATAAAACAATTAATATATCACTACACTAATAGTTAATGTACACGTAATGTTTTTAGGACACCATGTTATGATTTTGGTTTTGACTCACTATAACACATAATGAGTTAACATATCATTTATCCCTACATTGATTTGGACATAAATTATGCAATGTTGAAATAGAATGATATCACAACAATAAATTTTAAATATTGGTATAACTAACTATAGTAACGTAAATTATATTGATAATATCTTGCTATCTTACATGATATGGTAATAGGTATTCTATAACAACACGAGTAAAAAAAATGTTATAAAACATATGTTGGGATAGATGCATTTTGTTGTAGTGGAGGATGGTTCTAGAACCTGTGAAGAACAAGAAGCATATGCTGGGATAATGGACTGAGGATGTATAGGAAGAAGAGAAGAGGGTAACACAAAGTCTTTTGACCATATTGAAGGTCTGATGATTCTAGTGCTGTGTCTAATATTTGAATCTGAAGGAAGGGAAGGAATAACAGCAGAAGGATGACTAAAATATGCTGGTACAAGAGATTCTGAAGAGGACGGAAATTGAGATTGAAGGGGAAAAGAAAACCGAGGAGGATCAAAATAAGGAAAAACAGTTTCATGGAAGACCACATCTCTAGAGATAATTACTCTATGATTTGGAGATCAAAAAGTTTGTAAGCTTTCTGCCCTGTGGGACAACCAATAAAAATGCATGGAAATGCTCCCTCGGTAAATTTGTCTTTCTGAGGGGAAGTATTTGTGGCATAAACTAGGCAACCAGAAGACCCAAGAGTGTGAAAATATGGACTAATGTTGAAGAGAAGCTGATATAGTGAATGTCAGGAAAGAGTGGAAGTTGGCAACTTGTTTATGAGGGGTGGTTGTTGTTAATATTGCATCACCCCAAACAACCTTGTAAGATGTGATTGAAATAAGAGAGCTCTAGCTACTTGAAGAAGGTGTTGATGGGTCCTCTCTACAACTCCATTTTGTTGTGGAGTGTAGAGGCGTGATTATTTATGCAAAGTACCATACTCAGAGAACAGCTTATCATAATTAGTATTCACAAACTCACTGCCATTATCTGATCTTAAAAACTTTACTGAAGCATTGAAATGATTTTTGATCATGATAAGAAAGGTTTTTAAGAGAAATGCTACTTGATCTTTGGTTTTAAGAAGATAGGTCAATGTGCTTCTTGTAAAATAATCTACTATGGTCTAAAAATATTTACAATCTGTAATTGAACTCACTTTATATGGCTCCCAAAGATCAACATGATGCATAATAAAAAGAAAAATATGTGAAAGAAGTGCTTAATGAAAAAAGCAATCTATGTTGTTTTTCCATAGAGCAAACCAGACAAATATTGTCATCAAAAGGTGTTTTGATTAAATCAAGATGCTTCATTACATCAGAAGAAGGATGGCCTAACCTATAATGCCAATATTTAAAAGATAAAACTGATTGACTAGCTATTGTACTGATTTCAGGACTTCTGGGAACTGAGTGTGTGTATGCTGACTGAATTATTTGATGAATGACTTCAGACTAAAAATATTGAGGATCTATAATATATAATCCATTATTCTCATTGATTATCGTCAGGACTTTCTTAGTCCCAGGTCCCGCGGCAAGAAATGATTGAATGAGAAGTTGAACAAACTGGCATTGACTTTGTGAGTTTACTGACAGAGAGAAGATTATACTTAATATTTGGAACATGTAAACAAATAAATAATGTGACTGACGGGCTTATAAAAATAGTTCCTTTAGATTTAACTAATTTAGTTGTTTGGTCTAGCATATAAATTGGGGTAATGTTATGTGCTGGTGACACAAAAGCAAAAAATGACATATCTCTGAACATATGGATTGAAACCCCACTATCCAAAATCCAATTACCATCATTCAAAGTAAACACATTAAGTAAAAAAATTGGTAGTAATGCTACCTTTAAAGTAATGATAATAAGAGTAGTTTGCCACATAATCTTGATTCTGCATTTGTTCTTTTCCTTTTTTGATTCTTGTCAAGTTGTGCTTCCACCATCTTTGTAAGAAAGGACTGCATCATAGCTTCCATATCACTGATTGGAGTTTCTTCCTTTTAATTCACTTCATGAGCAGAATACTTTTGACAATTATGATTGGGCTGATATGGTTTCTGATAAGTTTATGGAGAAAACTGTTGTTTATGTGGTTGTTGAACCCTCACCGTTATGTCTCTACTTCCTTCCCTCCATTCTGGATAACCTTTAATTTTGAAGCAATTCTCCTTAATATGTCTGAGCTTTCCACAGTGATCACATCTCAATTCTGACATCTTGAAATTTATTTTTCTTATGCTATCTGAATCATCATATTGCTCAGAAAAACCATCTTTCATCTGATAAGGGATTTTCGTATCTCTATAAATTCTTACTGCCATATTAGAGTTATTTTGCATCTCCTAATATCATGTACTGATTTCTAATTTTCAGTCTTGCTGATCATCTGACAATCTTTACCAACACTAGAGAATTGATCAATCAGCAAAATTTGATGAGTGATAGAGCTGTACTTCTTATTTAATCCCATCAAATATTGATGAAGTTTATCATCATCTTCTTCAGTAGGCAGACAAGTATAGTTAATACATTCAACATTAAATCTACTTCTAGGTCTTAAACAAGCATATTCATCCCACAGACCTTTTAATTCAGTAAAATAGACAGCTGCAGAATCACTTCCTTGCTTTAATAAACATATATCTTTCTTCAATTTATGAATCAAAGGTCCATTGCATTCATGAAATCTTTCTTTCGGTTCATTCCACGAAGAAATTTCATCCTCATAAAGTATAAATCCTCTTGCTATATTCTTAGAAATTGAATTCAATATCCAAGAAATCAAATTCGAATTTACCTTGTCCTATCTGTCATTCATTGGATCACCTACATCTGCTCCACGTGATATAACTGTATTCATTTAGAGGCTCTGCAACTAGCACCAAATTGGAGTTGTAAGAACTTTGTAGATCAAAAGTATCATCCGCATCATTCCTCCTGGATCGAGTGGTTCCTCTGTGAGAATTAGCTATCATTGAATGCCAAACAGAGTTCCCAGATTCTGTATTATAAGACATGACTCATGGAGCTCAGAACAAGCAAATTTTCCAGGATAAATAACTATGTATCACTGGAATTTCCAGTGTGCTCTGATACCATGAAAATCTAGTTAAATCCATATTAAGAGAAAAGTTAAAAAAAAGAATAAGAGAGAAGGTAGATATCATTCACCATCCAAATTGTGTGTGGCCAAAAAGGTACAAGGGAAATGAGCTCTACTATTTTTTTAAACTAGATAACAAAACTCAGCATCCAATAAAAATGAGACATGTATACTACTAATAGCAAAACAAAGCAGAGGACAAAATGACATTTAACGACACTGTTCTACTAAGTTTGAGCTTTCCACCTGAATTTGAAAACAAAAGAACACCCGCCATAGCAACTGCACTGACTTGAACTGCATTTCATGTTTGTAAATATGATTCAGCCTTTAATCTATGTCTTGGGTTGGTGGGATGTATTTTTTACCATGTTTATTGTCTTATGTTGCTGTCTAATTTATTTCACGAGTAAGTGTATTAGATATAAAACCTCCTGTGATTTTGTGTCTTCCCCATACCACTTGTTTGTGCTTGACCACGATATGTTCTCTCTCTAGGTTCATGAGATGTAAATGTAGCATGGGAAATAATTTTTTAGGAGTTTTTCTCGCAACCAGGCAAGCTGATCTTTACACTATTTGTGTGTAGCTAAGTATCACACGATGTCAACAGCTTATTATTGAAGAGACTTTTAGTCCTTAATTTTGTTTGCAGATCTTTAATTGAATAATAACTTTATTCTTTCATTTCATATGTGTAGTTTAAGATGTTGAGTGGGTCTCGTGACAGACGACCCGTAACGTACTCCTTCTTCGTAGTAGGATCAAGACATCGATAGCCATTGTACTAAGAGTCAGGGCATGCCTTGCCATTTTGGAGGCCGGAAGCAAATTAGAAAAAAAAAGGTCTCATTTATAATATTTAGAGTGTGTTATAATTGTAAAATATGGTCTTATATGTGAGGGGGAAAATTACTATGGCAGCTAACTGAAAATGTAATGCTTAATTTTTTCTTGCATATCTATTGAGAATTTTAAGCAGCGATTTAGTGATTTCCTGAAACTATCGTCTGATATTAAAAAGGAATTTCCAAAAAAATTTTGCCCCCAACTCCACCTAAAGAGCTTTTGAAGATAAAAAACAAGGATATGATTGAAGAGCGTAGGTGCTCGTTGGGGGATTGGATTGGAAAACTGCTGTCTGATATTGATATATCAACGCGTCACTGTTGGAATCTTTCTCGGGCTTGAAGCAGCTGGAAGGTCATCCTTCTATTTGGAAAATCAGACTGCTTCAGTTGAGAATTCTCCTACTGGTTTTGTGGTTCCTATAGGACATGTTAAACTGCTTAGATGGTTCTTTTGTTGCTGGTTTATCATTCACACCAGAAAGCGGAGATGGTTCTGGTTATGAGGCATCTGATAGAGGGACTTCAACCCATGGGATGAAAATTTACCCGGAATTTGGTGTGGATAGTGCAACACATAACCCAGAAGCAACCAGTGTTCTGGTAGCAGCTGTTGAAGATGGGCCGTCTGAAAACAGCAACCTCAGGCTTGAGTCTGCGCGAGTGGTTGGGAAAAACCTCCATGATCAGACTAGGTTGAGAAGTAATGAAACTGTTACTGACTAGCACAATTTTGTAACAAATTTATCGGAAGGCGAATCTCATAATGGCGATGAAATGGAACATGTACCCAAAACTGAATATCATAGTACAAGAGTGTCGGAGGAATGCCTCAAAAGTGAGCTTACAACATCAAGGCCCGAAGTTCCACGATCCAATGACTCTCCTGCCATTCCTGAAATATTTCATACAGATGTGGAAGATCTTACAACAAGATTAGATCAAGAGCTTGCTGTTAGAGAACACCTTTCAACCAAGGTTCGTGATTTGGAACTAGAACTAGAGACCATGAAGCTAAGTAGGGAAGAGAGTCGGGAACAAGTTATTGGTGTTGAAAGGGAGAGATTTACGCAGATGCAATGGGATATGGAAGAACTTAGAAGGAAGTGCCAGGAGATGGAGTTGATATTGAAGATTGAACAGGAGGAAAAACATGCTCATGGTTCGACTCAACAGTCCATTACTTTTTGAGAATAAAGGCTGCGGACGGCTTTGGATGCCGCTAGAGAGCAGGTTTCGTCTATGCTAAAGCAAAATGAGGAGGCTAAGTCCAAATTGGAATTGAGGACCCTAGCTAAGGAAGTTAAATCCCTACGAAGTTCACAGTCAGAATTAAGGCAGGAACTTGTCAGGTTGACAAATGAAAAGGGGATCCTTGAAGATGAAACACAAAGAAGAGAGCTCTCTGATGCTGCTAATGCAATGTTGCTTCATGAATGCTAAGTTCTCCGCAGTCGGGTTGAAGAGTGCGGGTCAGTCTCGTGATCGAGGAAGGAAATAAGCTTACTATAGACACTTCGAATCCATGTGAAGCTATCGACCTACTAGGTGCATCCGATAATCGTATAGGTCTTCTCCTTGCAGAGGCACAGCTCCTTGCTGGAGATGTAGAGAATTTGAATGATGATATCAGGAAGACGATGACAGATGTTTTAGTTGACAATGCTAGTCAACAGATACGGACCAATTCAGTTCTCCGCTGCGCTATGATCAACACTCATGAACTCTGATAATCCAACTTAATAACATCTCAATTGCTGCAACGACTATAACATAAACGTGCTTGAGAAAAAAAATTAGAATTTTAAAAAATAAGGTCAATATATAATTATTAAAAAGTTGGGGACATGAGGCACACATTTCATTTTCCTCAATTTAAGGCCAGACCTTCTAAAAGTTAAAAGCCAAGAAATCACATGGCAAACTTATTAGAAGTGTAAGGGTGCAAGTACGAAAAAACTGAACAACCAAAAACATGAAAATTGAAGTAATCATGAGTAGTTCCAAAAATTATTATAGATTGTTAGAGCGGAAAGCCAACCTAGTAATCATCCCTCTAATAATATATAATCCCAAAAATCTTAGTAATCAGGTTGTTTCATATCTGAGATAAAGCCAACCTTCCAAAAAAAATATTAAAAGTATATCCTTACAACTAAACAGAAATTATTATAATAAATTTTTTTTGGTATATTTCAAAAATGGAATTAAAAGGAAATGTTAAATTTATAAAATATATAACTCAAAATCTCAAGATTAATAGGGCTAATCCTAATACACATATAATATTTTGACTCAGTCTTTGTTCATATTAACACGATCAATACCATGTATAACATTATCCTCTTATGTGTCCAATATATATTGATAACATTTTTTATGACCACAAAAAGAAAAGGAAAAACAAAGACACAAAAATAGCTTGCACGCGTATGCACAAGTACGACCACCCATCGCACACCGAAATCCCATATTTTCTTTATAATCACTGCATCATTCTCAAAATCAAGATTTAAGAAAATTCAAAAATCACAAACAATGAAAAAAAATCAAAAAACACTCACAAAACCCAAAGTTGAAACTTCACCGTCGGCCGCTCGCAACCGTAAAGGTATGCCATCCTAGTTAATTTTCAATTTGTATCAGAATTTGTGATTTTTGTGTTTCAATTTGTATCAATTTACAAAATTAAAAAACACAAAACAAAAAAACGACAAATCACATAGGTCAACAAAGTTACAACGCTCCAGCAGTAAGGTGAAATATAGTCACCAAATACAAAACATTCAACCACCCATACCACGCGACATTTTATTCTTTTTGATTGTAGTAAATTTTATAAATGTTTACGGTTACTTTACCTTTTTAATCACTGTCTGATTCTTAAAATCAAGAGTTATGAAGTAGTGTGGTGTTAGAAATTATTTTGGGTCACTTTTTTATGTTGTGATTGGAGTATAATTGAGTTATTTTTTAGTATTTATAAGATTATTTTCCTATTTAAATTGATGAACTTTATTATTAGGAAAATCAAAATATTTTTATTTTTATTTTATATCCATTTAACACAGGTATAGGTTGCCAAGGTATCGTGAAATAAATTGTTTTCGATGATTATTTAACACAAGATTAATAAAATGAATACACGGTTGTATATAAAATTTGAATATTTTCAAATATAACTCATATTTTAAATATGATTTTTTTTCATGGATAGGGATAATTGAGTAATTTTTAATTTACAATTATTTTTTATTTGTGAGTTAAGTGATTCTCAATTCACAAATTCACTACTATAAAATAAGGCTAATATAACATTTTCCTTGCAACATTTATCAAAAATGATAGCTTATAAAGTTACTTAAACTTTTTAAAAGTGTTACCTAAATTTTAAAAAGTGTTATGTTAGTTCTAATAAAACATCGCCTAATATTATATAAAATCCTATTAATCTTAATTTAATCGATTTGGATACTATTTCCATCATTTCATGACCATTTAGAAAATATTAAAATTATGCATCTCAACAGTAAAAACAAAACTTTAATTTTAATCAAATTATGCCTTTTAAAATTAAAATTGTAAGAAATATATGTACTTATCAAAGCATGTTTTGAAAAATTTTAAAAAGATAAAGTACATCTTATTCTACCAAATATATTCTACCAAATGATAAAATCATTTGATTTTGTTACTCTTTTTTCCTATTTTACCAAAGCGAAGAGTCACAAAGTATGCGTCGACGTGGTCGTTTATGTAGCGTCATCTGCTCATACCAGTATAAGGCATACGTGATTTTTGTCCCCTTTTCAATTTTCATACATAATTTTGAAGGTTTTTTTCTCGATCCATTGATTAATTTATTATTTTCATTATCGTCTGATTTTTCATATTTTCATTATCGTCTCATTTTTTTATCGTACATATTATCACACCTCGATAATTTCTTAGCAATTTGTGCAAATATTATTTGTCCAAAACAAGTGCAATTACAAGCTTAAAATTTTGTGTAAATATTTGTGCAAAGTTCATAACATTTTATAATTTAATATTAATTTTGTACGAATTTAAATTTAACTTGATGAGTAAGATCACGACATATTATTTTAGTGAGCAATTTGTGCAAATTAAATATTGTGGGATTAAATTTTAGTGCAACTTCTTACCCTTTTTTAACCCAATATGAATTTGGGAAGAATCAAAATTGAAATTGAGAACTAAAATTCGTTCACAGCATATTACATGTGGTGTGCATAGGGGTGACAAATGCATGGACAAGTACGAGTCGGGAAATATGATTTGTTAAAAAATATGGGTATGACCATTTCCGACCCATTTCATGATGGGTAAAAAATGGATTAGGTCACAAATAGGTAGGATTGAAATGCGCGGGGTAAGATATTATTCACTCCCAAGTAAAAAATGATAAAACCCGCTGGTTTCAACCCCATATGGGTAAACCATCGAGTTTCAACACATATAGTGATCCATATGGGTTTATATACCAACTCATATGGGTAAACTCGCCTGTTTCAACTCATATATTGGCCTATAATTTTTTATGTACAAACCCATATGAGTAAACCCGTAGGTTTCAACCCATATATTGACCCATATTTTTTATATGCAAACCCATATGGGTAAACCCGCTGGTGTAAACCCATATGAATATACCCGCGGTCGACCCGCAAACCCAAACAGCCCAACTCATATTTTTCAAATACCTATTTGGCTCATTACCCATTCAGCCCATTACCCCATCCGTATTTAAAAAATAGATAATTTGCTTGACCCGCGGGTAACAGGTCTCTTTTGCCACCGTTGGTGTGCAATTTGTGCAGATACTGCATAATTATATATGGCCGTAAAATTTCGTGCTACTTCATAACATTTTTAATCAAATATTATTTTATATTATTTTGATTGAAAACAGTCAATAACGAGAATGTTAGGAAATTCAACTCTTTCTATTAAGATACTCAGATTGGTGAAATGTTGATATTTTAGTGATTTGTTACATTAATATATATGAGCTAAACCCATTACAAATGGACACTAAGCATGAAATTTTGAACCAAATTCCATGTGGCAGAAAGAAAAATACATATCATAGTATTGAGTGGTTATCTATTATAAATCTTCCGATAAAAATACTAGTCTGAAGGTATCAACTCTTATCGCCCACGACACCAACTGATGCAAACTGAAATGATAGTCGCAGGAATTTTTGCTTTGATCTAATACAAAATGATACCGATTGGTATGATGGTCGCAGAAATTTTTGCATTGCTCTGATACCAAATGCTATGAATTTCCTAGCAAAAACTCTAGATTGCAAAATTAAATCTTTGAACAAATGAAAGGATCTGCAAACCCTCACTAAGTCGCACAAACTGGTCACTAATTATCGTTCGGGATTAATTCTCTACTCAAACATTTGCTCGTTAACTAACCCCAGGATTAATTCACAAATAAAGGTTGTTCGTTCACTAATTAGCCCTCAGAATTAGTTCACAAAGGGTTAGCTCGCAGGATTAAGTAACAATGAAAATTAATGCTTTCAAGCAATAAACTTGAAAAACCTGAATTTTCGATTGATAATAATGTGTAAAATTTCATTGATCGCCTCCCTTATTTATAGAGTATAATTCAGCCAGTAGAAATAGAAATTGAAAAATATTATGGAAGTTTTAAGAAGATAAAACTATATCTAACTATAATACCTAATTTAAATCTAAATGATGACCGTATTCATCCAAGTGAATCAATCCAAATATTGGATGAATTTTTGAATGAATCTACCTTATCTAAACCTACCAAATCTAATTCTAATCAAAATAAAACTGGATATTATAAATCCCTACTAAAATATTACCAAAACTCTTCTAAGCCAACATGGCTTCATTAATAATAATAAAATTAAACTAAAATGATCACACTGCCTTATTAAAAAAAACAGTGGGAAAAAGAGTATAGTGTTGACCTCCTAAAAATACTGAACTAAGAAAAATATAATAAATGATATTTTTTAGATCGTATCATTCCCTCCATGGTAAAAAAATTTCGTCCTCTAAACGAAAATGATCTTAAAAATAAATGTAACAAGCCATCCCTGCGAAGTCCTGCTAATAAAAGCTAACTGAGCGCTGACTATGCAGTGAGTAGAAAGATGATGTGGCTATAAACTCGTGAGATATTAGTTACAGGCAAAAAAATCAGATCATCTCGCGAGAACAAAAAAATCACGATATATTGGATAACTCACCAAATAATGATCAGCTTAAGATACGAACTTTGTCTCGCGCGTGTGTCAGACACTCGTTATAAATGACGTGCGGGTGGGTTTCACGTGCCCATCTTTGTGCTCGGTCATGTCGGAAAATCACCGAACATCTTCCTCGCAAAGATGGCTTCTACGCTGGTGAACCAAGATCCAAACACAGACGTCGATAACTGGAAGTCTCTTCCATTGTGCTGCCTGAGACAAAAGAAGGTAGTGGCTAGAGAAGATAAAACCTGAAACGAAAGAGTAGCCGACAATCAGAGCAACGATGGCGATCGATTGGAGCTAAATGGACGACGAGAAGAACAGTTGGATCGGAGATGAGTTTAACATCGGGTGACAGCAGTGGTCTGATGCAGAAGCCGGGACACTAGTCGTCGGAGCTGAATTTGAGCGGCAGCAACGAGTTGTCTGTTAGCAGATTTTTGTTCTCTGTTTTTTTTCTTTTTCTTTTTGTTTTAAAAATGAGAAAAATGCAAGTATGAAGGTACAAACTGTTATCGCCCTATGATACCAACTGATGCCGGTTGATATGATGGTCGTAGAAACTTTTGTTTTGCTCTAATACCTAATGATACCGATTGATATGATGGTCGCAGAAATATTTTCTTTGCTCCGATACCAAATAATATGAATCTCCTTGTGAAAACTCTGGATTGCGAAGTTAAAATCTTTAATCGAATGAAGGGATCTGCAAACCCTCACCAAGTCGCACAAACTGATCACCAACTAGCCCTCGAGATTGATGCTCAACTAAAAAAATTTCTCGTTAACTAACCCGCAAGATTAACTCCCAAATAAAGGATTCGTTGTTGAATAACTACCTCGCAGAGTTTGTTCGCTAAGGGTATTAATACTTAATTAACCAGTAGGATTAAGCAATAATGAAAATTAATACTCGCAAGAAATAAACTCAAAAATCTTAATTTTTGATTGATTATAATGTGTAAAATTTTGTGGATTGCCTCCCCAATTTATAGGGTATAATTCGGCAAGTACAAATGAAAAATGAAAAGAAGTATGGTAGATTTAAGAAGATAAAACCATATCTCACTATAACACCTAATTTAAATCTAAATGATGACCATATTCTTCCAAGTAAATCAATCCAAATATTGGATGAATTCTTGAATGAATCTACCTTATCTAAACCTACCAAATCTAATTCTAATCAAAATAAAACTGAATATTCTAAACCCCAATTAAAATATTACCAAAACTCTTCTAAACCAACATGGCCGAGTTTATGGTTTCATTAATAATAATTAAAAAAAACTAAAATGATCACATTACCTCATTAAAAAACCCAGTGAAAAAAGAGTATAGTGTTGATCTCCTAAAAATATTAAACTAAGAAAACTATAATAAATGATATTTTTTAGATCGTATCATTCCCTTCGTGGTAAAAAAGTTTCGTCCTCAAAATGAGAATGATCTTAAAAAATATATGTCACACGTCATCCCCGCGATGTCCTACTAACAAATGGTGATTGGACGCTGACTGGGCAGTGACTTGAATACTGATATGGCTAAGAACTCGTGAGATATTAGTTGCTGGAGAGAAAATCAGATCATATAGCTAGAACAAAAACAAATTGTGATACATTGGATGACTCACGAAACAATGATCATCTCAAGATTCGGACCATGTCTCGCGTGTATGTCTGACGCGGGTTCAAAATGACGTGCACGTGGGCTTCACATGCCCAGCTGTGTGATTGAGCGTGTCAGCATGCGCCGAGCATCTTTCTCGCAAAGATGGCTTCTACATTGCTAGACTGAGATCTGAACATGCACTCTGACGATTGGAAATCTCTTCCACTATGCTGCCTGAGATGAAAGAAGGTCGCGGCTAGAGAATATGAAACTTGAAACAAAAGAGGAGCTGCCAATCGAAGAAACGGTGGCGATCTATCGAAGCTGCAATGGACGAAGAGAAGAACAGTTTGATCAGAGATAAGCTGAGCGTCCGGTAACAGTGGTGGTCTAATACAGGAGCCGGGACACTGGTCTTCGAAGTTGAATTTGAGCAGCATCGGTGAGTTGTCTGTTGGCGTATTTATGCTCTCTGCTTCTTTTCTTTCTTCTTCTTTTTTCAAAAACAAAAATACAAGTATGAAGGTACCAACTATTATTGCGCTATGATACCAACTGATAACAATTGATATGATGGTCGCAAAAATTTTCTTTGCTCTAATACCAAATGATACCAATTGATATGATGGTCGCAGGAACTTTTTCTTTGCTCTAATACCAAATGATGTCAATTTCCTTGCGAAAATTCTGAATTGCGGACATAAAATATTTGACCGAATGAAGGGATCTGCAAACCCTCACTAAGTCACACGAACTGATCACCACCTAGTCCTCGGGATTGATGCTCAACTCAAAATTTTCCGTTAACTAGTCCCCCATGATTAACTCACAAATAAAGGGTTCTTAGTTCACTAACTAGCCGCATGATTAGTTCACAAAGGTTATTGATACTTAATTAACCTGCGGGATTAAGCAACAATGAAAATTAATGCTCGCAAGTAATAAACTCAAAAATCTAAATTTTGATTGATAATAATGTGTAAAATTTCGTGGATTGGCTCCCCTATTTATATGGTATAATTCGTCAAGTACAAATATGAAACTAAAAATAATTCTGGTGTTTTAAGAAACTAAAATCATATTTAACTATAATTCCTAATTTAAATCTAAATAGTGACCATATTCATCCAAGTAAATCAATCCAAATATTGGATGAAATCTTGAATGAATCTACCTTATCTAAACCTACCAATCTAATTCTAATCAAAATAAAACTGAATATTCTAAAGCCCATTAATAATAATATTAAAAAAACTAAAATAATCACACTACCTCATTAAAAACCTTGTGGGAAAAAGAGTATAGTGTTGACCTCCTGAAAATACTAAACTAAGAAAAATATAATAAATGACATTTTTTAGATTGTATCAGGTTTGGGTTGCAAAAATTGAGGATTGAGGTGGTCGTAATTTGAAAGTGCGTGGTTCGAGTTTGTGGAGGCCCGTGATTAGAGCTAGGGCACATTTGGTGGAAGAGTAGTAATATTGAAAAGGAGGAAGAAGAAATGTGTACACATTTGACCTATTTTCATTTTATAACCCTGAAATACCCTGATAGAATCGTCTGTTAGTTTACATAATTTTTATTATAAATTACAATTGATCATTGGTTTCACCGTAACTTATAATGAAACAGTCTCATAGGAGTTTTTCTCATTCATCAAATATTTGCTACCTCGTAACTGGTTTACTCGTAGATATTAATTAATTATTGCATCAAGAATCGGCACAAAACTTGTTTTATGGAGTCTAAATTTTAGGCAAGAACCATTATGCAATTATTATATATTCTAATCGGGATGGAGTTTTTCTTTAAAAGCTGCTCAAAAAGTGGAGGACTTCCTGTGTAAATAAAATAACTCTTGTCCACACACAGACACACACATTCACACACACACACACACACACACACATATATATATATATACACGAAGGGTTAAATACACACTCTTATTATTACACCAATTTTTTCACTATCCATCTATTAGATTAGATAGATAGTTTGGATTTGGTGTAAAAGTAAGGGTGTGTATTGAACCCTTCCACACACGCACACACACATATATATGGGAGGGATCCGGTGAGACATGCGATTTATGTGAGACAAATGAGTTATGTGAGACAGCCATCTTGGCCATTGAATCAAACATTTAAATGGATCTGATTTAAATCCGTACCTAATTATATTCAAGCCTAATATACTCCATCTCAGTGTCAGGCCTAATATACTCCATTTATGTCCTTATTATTACGTTCACATTTTTATGAAGTACTATTATCTTTGCTGCCTTGTGATCACCCATGTTTAATTCCATGAAACAATTGTTTTCACATTTTGGCATTTTTAATACAAATTTTTTTTTGATTATTTATTTAAATTATATTTAGCGTAGAGCGTAGGTGCTTCTAGTTTTAATTGTAGCTACTTTAAGTTAAAGGTGTGGGTGCTTGAAAATGAAATTTTTTTCATGCAAGTTTAATAATTTCTAATAAGTGTTTCAAGTATAGAGTGTAGGTGTTTCTATTTTTGTTTGAAAGTGCTTTAAGTTAAAGGTGTTAGTGCTTGAAAATGGTATTTTTGGTGTTTTAGGAATTTCATGCAAGTTTAACTATTTGTTTAAATTATCTTTAGTGTGGAGTGTAGGTGCTTCTACTTTTATTTGTAGATACTTTAAGTTAAAGGTGTGGGTGATTGAAAAAGAATTTTCTAAAATTTTCATGCAAGTTTAATTATTTCTTATAAGTGCATTGAGCGTAGAATGTAGGTACTTCTATTTTTGTAGGTAGGTGTTTTAAGTTAAAGGTGTTGGTGCTTGAAAATGGTATTTTTGGTATTTTACGAATTTTGTGCAAGTTTGATTATTTGTTTAAATTATATTTAGCGTAGCATGTAGGTGCTTCTACTTTTGTTTGTAGGTGCTTCAAGTTAAATGTGTGGGTGCTTGAGAATGAGTGTTCTAAAATTCTCATGCAAGTGTAATTATTTCTTATAAGTGCTTTGAGCATAGAGTGTAGGTGCTTATATTTTTTTTATGTAGGTGATTTAAGTTAAAGGTGTTGGTGATTGAAAATGGTGTTTTTGGTGTTTTAAGAATTTGTGCAAGTTTGATTATTTGTTTAAATTACATTAATTATAAGGAGTATGTGTTTCTACTTTTGTTTGTAAGTGCTTTAAGTTAAACATGTGGGTGCTTGAAAATGAGTGTTCTAAAATTTTCATGCAAGTTTAATTATTTCTTATAAGTGCTTTGAGCGTACAGTGTAGGTGTTCTATTTTTGTTTGTAGGAGTTTAAGTTGAAGGTGTTGGTGCTTGAAAATGGTATTTTTGGTGCTTTTAGAATTTCGTGCAAGTTTGATTATTTGTTTAAATTATATTTAGCAGAGAGCGTAGGTGCTTTTACTTTTGTTTGTAGGTGCTTTAGGTTAAGGCGTGGATGCTTGAAAATGAGTGTTCTAAAATTTTCAAGAAAGTTTAATTATTTCTTATGAGTGCTTGAACGAAGAGTGTAAGTGCTTCTATTTTTTGTTTGTAAGTGCTTTAAGTTGAAGGTGTTGGTGCTTGAAAAAGGAATTTTTGGTGCTTTAAGAATTTCGTGCAAGTTTGATTATTTGTTTAAATTATATTTAGCGTAGACTGTAGGTGCTTCTAATTTTGTTTGTAGGTGCTTTAAGTTAAAGATGTGGGTGCTTTAAAATGAGTGTTCTAAAATTTCTTGCAAGTTTAATTATTTCTTATAAGTGCTTTGATTGTAAAGTGTAAGTGCCTTTATTTTTGTTTGTAGGTGCTTTAAGTTGAAGGTATTGGTGCTTGAAAATGGTATTTTTGGTGTCTTAAGAATTTCGTGCAAGCTTGATTATTTGTTTAAGTTATATTTAACGTAGAACGTAGGTGCTTCTACTTTTTCTTGTAGGTGCTTTAAGTTAAAGGTGTGGGTGCTTGAAAATGGGTGTTCTAAAATTGTCATGCAAGTTTAATATTTCTTATAAGTGCTTTCAGTATAGAGTGTATTTGCTTATATATTTTTTGTAGGTGCTTTAAGTTGAAGCTGTTGGTGCTTGAAATTGGTATTTTTGGTGCTTTAAGAATTTCGTGCAAGCTTGATTATTTTTTTAAATTATATTTAACGTAGAGCGTAGGTACTTCTATTTTTGCTTGTAGGTGCTTTAAGTTAAAGGTGTGGGTGCTTGAAAATGAGTGTTCTAAAATTTTCATGCAAGTTTAATTATTTC
>JAUOBV010022397.1:1379-14602 GCA_032360425.1 Rubia occidens
TTAGTCAAGAAAATAGTCAACTCCTCATGGAAAATTTTGAGTCAAGAATTGACGCGTTGGAGTCCAAGATGGATCACCCCATTCGCTAGACCGAGGATGCTGTAAAGAACTTAACGGTGATGGGGTAGGGAAGGTTAAGGATTTGGAAGCACTACCAACCTTCAACACCTCATCGACCTATGCGGAAGAGGAATACTCGGAGGAGGAGTGAACCACTGAAGGCCCCATGGACTCAAGCTACCAGTAAATGTTTTTTTATGGCCATGCGAAACTGGAATTTCACATCCAATCCTTTTGCTTGCTACTTTCAAATGTTAGTTACTAATTCTCGTTTAAGATGCTTACTTAATTAGGATTCCGCTTTTCAATTTTTAAGAAAGGCCTTTTTTCATTTCCAAGGGTGGATTAGTTTTTCTTGATCATGTTAAGTTCCGGGAATTTTTTATGTTCATGATGCTGAATGTGGAAAGCTATGTATATGTTGTTGGGTTGTTGCAGAGTTTGCAGTGATAATGTTAGAGCGGTTGCGCGCAGCTGTGGACAGAGGTAAATAATACTGTTCTTTGGCACAAAACAAAGTATCTTGTCGAAATGAAATAGTAGAGCAGTTGTGCACAGCTGCGGTTAGTGACCATTTCTAGTATAAATTTCCAAAAATTGGAATTAAAGCGCAGCTGCGGTCAGAAACCACTTGTATGTTTCCACCATCCAAATTGAACTAATGGGTAAATTGCACGTAGATGCGGGCAGTGGCCAAGGGTATTTTTCTTTGTCAATGCAACTGCAAGAGCAGCTGCGCGCAGCGCCCATGAAATTGTTATGAGAGGTCAATGCATAAGAAACTTGAATGATCGAGCCATTTCAAAATTAGTACTGAATAGAACACAGTTTCAGGGTGTTTGGTCATTTTGAAATATATAACATACTTCAAACATACCTAATATACCCAGACAAGTTTATACTACTAAACCACTAGTCTCCAACCACCTTCGTCTTCTTTGATTGCATGACCCCCAAATCCCAACCATCAACATCAATCCAAATTCCATCTTTGGAACTCCATGTTCATATGGCCATCAAATACCATCACCCCATTGTCTTCCCACAACAGCTTTAAATCATCAATCAAGTTCGTAAGTACACGTCGATGTCCTTTCCAGGTTGTCTTGGACCTGAGATTAGTGCAGGCATCATAACATATTTCCATTTCATGTATAAATATGGGGGCAAATTATAGATAACCAACATCACGGGCCAATAACTATATTTCGATGACATATTTCCAAATGGATTCATCCCATCAATACACAGAGCAAGGCATAAATTTCTAACCTCCATATGAAATGTCCAAACAATGTAACCTCTATCGAATTCTTTCATCAGCAAGTGAAATCTAACAATCTAGCATTCTTCAAACCTTTCCCAACACTAGCATCACTTGTATGGACAAAGTAGCATCTCCTCCCTACTGTATGCATAGTTAAGAAAGGAATCTACTAAACAAATATATTCACCGCTCCATCCAGTTGTGGTTGGACAGATCCACACATCATAAAATGAACGCAATCCATTTCACATAACTACAAAGATAACCATGTTCTTGGGAGATATAGTTGTACCATCTACCAATATCATTAAAGACAACCATGTTCATACACCCAGAACATATTAAAAACTCTAATCAAGCATATGCATCATTTATGAATAGAATTAAGCTCTCTCCATGCATGGATTAATGGTTGCAACAACTACTATTTTAATGAAATTAACAAAAGTAAAGGAAAACTTACCTTCAAGGGTCTTAATTAAAATCGGTGCTACTCTTGGGAAAACTGGTGCTAATTAAAATTGGGCACCAATTTTCTAAAATCGATGCCAAAAAACCAGTGCTAAAAGGGGTCTGTGGTAGTGTCCCTTCTAGTTTTATGTTCCAGATCCTGCTATGCTTTAGACTCAGGCTTCTCATTCCTCTCTTTCATTGCCTTCTCCCATAATTCTTGTGCCAATTCTGCCTGTTTACTTATGTCATCAAACTCTCTTTTGTTCAAAACTTTAAGAGGCTTCTCCAATCATTTCAGGGGAGCAGCTAAAACTCCCAGGTTCAAAACCCTTTCCATCATATATATTTTCTTCACCATATCTTGGAAAACCAAAGATTTTGACCACAATTATAAAAAAACCAGAAGGGTCTGGACTGTTTCTCCACCGTTACTTAGAAATCTTTAGTTTCTTTTTCATCAAAAGTACAACCCCAAACTTGCCTCCTAATACTAATGGGGAGTTCAAATCAGCCAATATCAACCAAGGAATATCCCATTACCCAATAGGTTTCAATAATTCCCACACTAGTTCTCTTTTCTTCATTGTATTCAAACCATAAACTATGGTACAATAAAACTAGCTATTATCGCACAACTTCCTGAATTTTAGGTCCACCCACTGCTTATTGCAATTTAAAACCATTACATAGGTATCAGGCCTCCAAATAGTCCATATTCTCCCTCTAACTTCATCAGTGTTTTTTGTTAACCAGTTCCATCCAAGTTCTATTCTTCTCCATGTATCATTTTTTTTCTTCTTTTTTCCAGGAAACCTAGCAAGCCTATTTGGTTTTTACAAGAAAAACTTTCTAACCACATTATGCTTTGATCTTTTATTTAAACCCCTTATGTTCCACGCTATGACACTATTCATCTATCTGCAGGTTTTCCTTCCTTCATTCCCCCATTCTATCCTCTACTCACGTCCATTTTCTCCAGCATCACTGAATTAAGTGTTTCATCTTCTATCCAAGCATATTTTCTCCCATCATCAATTTTTCTTATTGCTTTTTCATCATTGATCATCTCATTCTTTTGCACTGGTACAAACAACTGAATTTTCCCCAATACTTTCTTTTTTTCAAGTTTTTACTTCTTTCTACATTCACTTTCTTCATGTCCATACATTTTAAAAATCATTGCAGAACACATGTTTCCACTTAAACTCAATTTTTCGCTGAACAATTGCTTTGTTTTTATTCATGTATAGAGCCTTATCTATTACAAAATCCCCAATTTTAATCTCAATCTATAATCCAGCATATGCCAACCTCTCTTTTTCAATGGTAGCTTTATCTAAACTGGTCAGACTTCCTATATGTCTCATAATCTTACAGACTGATTTAGTTTCCAATACGCTGAAGGTAAATCGGGAAGTTTTTCTCTAACTGGAACAGAGTCAGGCTCACTCATGTCCAAATCTTTTCCCCAGAATTTGATTATTACAGGCTTACCATAAAAAACTATCATCCTAGATTCGACTACTTCTTCACACATAGCTCTAGAGAGAAGTTTTACCATAACCACACGTCTTCAACTACTTCTTCTGCAATTGCCACTCTTCAACACCCTTATTTGGTGATTTCACCAAGCTCCATTGCATAAATTTCAACTGTACTGTATTTCCTGACATCTTTTTGAGAATCAAACAAAGCAGACCATATCTACTCATATTCTTCCTCCACCTTTTCACTCCACGAAAGCCTCTTTCCAGTTGTTTTCCTTATCTCTGGGGTTTTCCATTTATCCAACGTCTCAAGTAATGGCTGAACTGGAACATTCACGATTCCTTCAAAGCTCCCCTTTCACCTATGTTTTTCTCCTTTTTTGTCTGACCAACCCCCTTTTGCATTTCCATCTTCAATTATTTTTATCCTTTACCAACTGAACCATAAGTTTTTTCCCACCTCATTTGTTTCGAGATCTATCCCATGGCGGCACCAGATTGCTGATCAAAAAATAAAATGAGCTAAGAAAGTTCACATAGTAACAGTGTATCGCCTACAACAGCTAGAGAGAGAAACCACATGATATTATTTCCTATTCTTTTTTCTAGTCCCAATAATTAATTAAAATATAATAGACTTTTGCAACAGATAAACAGTATTGAAATAGAGTTAGTATTTAAATGTTTCTAAAATATAATCTTATAAGGTAGAATGGATTTGCATGAGTCTCAATCATTGATTCGTAACCTAAAAAAGATAATGTGACAACATGAAAAAATTAAATTACTATTATGTAAATTGAAACATGTATTAGAGTAACGAAAAAACAATCGTAAGATAGTCTTAACCACTCACTAACTTTAAAAACTCACTGCTGATATAACGAACTTCCCTCTTCTTTTGATATTGATAAACTTCCCTCATCCGTGGAACTCAATGAAATCATTTTGCCAAAAGTGAAGGATAGATCAAGTATTGAATTAGTTCCTAATGAAATTTACAATTACACATGAAAAACTTGAAGATATTATTAAATTCGATGATGAATTTAAATTCTGAAGTGCAAGAACTTTTGATCTTGCAATGAATTTCATTACATAAACGAACTTGAAAGATATGAAATTATATGCTATGAGTAAACTTTCAAAATTAGATATGGATATTAATTAAACATTATTATAACAAAACTGCACAACATTTTACAAATAAAAAATCATAGCAATGTTTCAAAAAAAAAAATAGCACGTGTTATGTTTGTGCATATTTTATAATGCCCCAGCAAAATATTTGGAACAATTTTTATTATTGTACACCAAATTTTACTTTTTCCCAATTTTAATCCTATGAGATTCTCTACAAAATGTTCATCAATGTTAGTTTTAAAGCATCTAAAAAAGTAGAAATGTTTTCAGGGTTTCATAAAATAAAATACTAATGTGTGTCATGTTTGTGTCTATTTAATGTAAAATCAAATTCCGATTAAAAAATTTCAATCCCAATAATTGATTAAAGTAATAGTCTGCAACAACTTATAAACGGTATTAAAATAGAGTTAGGCTGTAAATCTGTTGAAAGTATAATCTTTAAACAAAGAAGGAAATCGAACATATCTCAATCACTGCTTACCCAAAACAAGAGATAATGTGAAACAATGATGAAAATTTAAACTACTATTAATGTTGAAAAAAGATACTAAACAACCATTTTTTAAAAATATTGTCCTGACTACTCACTGACCGTGAAGACTCGGTGTAGATAGAACAAACTTCCCGCATCAATGAACTTCCTTCATGCTTGGATCTCAATCAAATTCATTCTGCTAAAAATTGAGGGAACTTCAGTGTCGAATTAGCACCTGATAAAACATACAATTATAAACTATTAAACTCAATTTCTTTAAATTTAAGGATGAATTTATATTAATAGGACACAGAATAGTTTTATCTTGAAATTAATTTATTTACGCAAGCGAATTTGAAAGATATTATAAATATATGGTATTAATAAGCTTTACAAACTAGTTGTCAACATTAATCAACATTATTGCAACAAAATTTCACAACATTTGACGAATGTAAAATCATTGCAATATCTCCACACACAAAAATGTGCCAAGTGTGTGCTTAATTTGTGATGCCCTAGCCCAATAAACAAGATATTTTTATCTTAATACTCAAAAAAACTATAAAGTAATTTTAATACAAGGCTAATAATATCCACAACAAAGTGATCATCAATATTAATTTGAAAGCTTGTGACAACCAAAAAATATTTTAAATGTTTAAGTATAATAATGTGCCACTGTGTCACGATCATGCATATTAAATGAAAAACATATTTAATTCTTATTAATTTGTTCTTTCATCAATAGTTGATTAAACTCCTCGATAACATAAGGTTATCAGAAAATCATTTGGAGGAAATAACTATTGCAACACTGGCATTAAATGATATGTTATCAATGGAAAAGAAATTAATGCCTAGATACACTGGATAAAAACAATCTTATCAGCGAGAATTTAGTATTTGTATGGATATAAAGTTATGGATGGCTAGAGTATTAGACATTATGGAGGGATTTGATTAGTTCAACGTTTTTGTTGGGTCTACTAAAGGATATTGTGCCACTTCATGTGCCACTGGTCTAAATGTGGGAGGAAAGATGAACTCATTTGGTAGCTATAATCCTACACAAAGATTCACCATAAAAACATGATCTCATATACATAGATGCAGAGATGCATAGATGGAATATACAAGAAAGTATATGTAACTCTCAAACATCAAAGTGACCATGAAACATGCCACACAAGATAGTATACAAATTTATAGAAAGATTATTAAATAATCGAATCACTACCTACCAATTGGTACTAGTGCGAACCACATTGAATCATCGGTACCATATCAAAAAAAATATGTAGTACATATACTAAATATAAATCTCTCACCCCAAAATTGACCACTAGATCATGTCCATGGATACCCCTGTTTCAGTTTCACCTTGAAGCAGCAGAACTTTAGGATTAACTCCACTATGTTACGTAGTTCCAATATGTAATTTTATTTTTGTTTAACATTAGTTTGGTTTTAATCTTTGCTTACATACTTATTATATTTTTCTACGTGTGATTCAATACATTCCCAGTGACATGGTTGCACACCTACCTAGTGAGAAGACCCCAGTTGTGTTGAGGTGATACGGAAGAGAGTGGCACATGCAGTACTCAGGCAACATGAAGATCAATTTTAATATTAAAATGTTCATCAAATTCAATTTAAAAGCATCTGACAAAGGGAAAATGTTATAATGTTTTCAATAAAATAAAATATGAATGTGTCATGTCCGTGCCTTTTTAATGACAAATACAATTACAATTAATTTGTTATGGTCCTAATAATTGATTCAAATAATAGTCTACTATAATTGATAAACAATATTAAATTAAAGTTAGGCTATAAATCTTTTGAAAGTATAATTTTGTAACGTAGAATGAAATTGAATATGTCTCAATAGTCGCTTTGTATGTGACACACTAATTCCAATTTAAACTTCTACTATTGAAAATGAAAATATATTATAGAATCAAAGGAAATTTTAAGCTAGTCCTGACTGTGAAGACTCACTGCAGACAGAACAAACATCCTGCTTCATTTGATATCAATGAACTTCCTTCATCCTTGGATTTCAATAAAATTTGTTCTGCTAAATGTGGTGGGAGTCTAGTATTGAATTATATCTTGAATAATTTACAATTAGAATTAAAGAAACTCGAAGGTTTTTTTTTTTTGAGGATGAATTAAAATTATTAGGACACAACAAATGTGTTGAGTAAAATGTGTAGTGCATTTTTTTCTCCTTTACGCCTTTGTCACTTGGTTTTTTTTTCTGAAGTACTGTTCGTTTTTGTGAGTGTAGCTTTAATTCATGATAGACTGGTTTCTCTCACACAGGAAAGTTGATTATCATTGCCAATGACTGCCCTCCTCTCCGTAAGTCCAAAATAGAGTAAGTGCTTAACTCGTTCAAGACGAAGTGTGCTCAGTCCCATGTTGTCGAGAAAGACACCGGTAACAGACAAGGTGAGGACTATTGTTGTTGAGGCACGTACCTAATAGATGTTCATCACTTCATTTTATATTCGTTCGCAGATTTAGCCATATTTGTGATGCATTCTGCTATTAGATAGTCTGAGATGGCATTTTGCTATTAGATACTCCCAGGACGTATACAGCTTGTGAAAGGAAAGTTTTGATGTAAAGTTTCTGTTTAAAATAATGTATAAGATGCTTACAAATTGTGACCCAACTGGACGTTCCGACGTCGGAAGTGACTTAAGGCGGTTCGTCGTGTCCGATTAAAGGTAATTCAGAACCGCTTTTAATGGTGTTGTTTTAAAGGCGGTTTCCGGAAACACCTTTGATCAAAGAGGATCAAAGGGAGGTGATTTCTCTGATATGGTAGAACCGCTATTAATCCCCCTTTCCTAGACTAGTGATTATGGGTGTTAAGCTTATATAAAATAAATTTTAGTAGATCATATGATATTGTTGTAGTAAACAAATCAATGGTATGCTGAAATTTAGAGAAGAAATGTAAAATTCATTGTGATACATATATATATATACATATATATGTATAAAATATTCAAGTCCTTTGATTTGAAATCAACAATTGAGATTGTCTTATCTCAACAAGGATGGTGCTTGAAGAAGAAGTGGTTTTAGATGATGGTAGTATAATAATAAACCCTTTATTGCCAATATGCCCACAAAAGTAGAACGCATCAAGTGTGTGTATATTTTGTGATGCCCAATATTGAATTAGTTCCTAATTAAATTTACAATTACACATGAAAAAATACATAGGTATCATGGATTTTCATGATGAAATCAAATTCTTATGTTTAAGAATTTTTTTATCTTGCAATGAACCTGTTTACTTAAACGACTTGGAAAGATATCAAATTCTATGCTATGAACAAACTTTACAAATTAGTTATGAACATTAATTAAACATTGTTCTACCAAAATTGCACAATATTTTGTCATTATAAAATCGTAGAAATGTTTTTTAAAAAACAAGTACATGTCATGTTTGTGCATATGTTGTGATTACCTAGCTGAATATTTTCCAACGATTTTAATTATTGCACACCAAGTTTAACTGTTAAACAATTATTATCTTATAATGCAATTAATATGCTCTAAACAATGTTCATCAATGTTAATTTTAAATTATCTGGTAAAGTAAAAATATTTTAATGGTTTAAAAAAAACTCATTAGTGTCATGTTTGTGCCTCCCATAAATTTTTTCTACTCCAAATAATAGTTTACTATAACTGATAAACCATATCGAAATCAAGTTAAGCTTTAAATCTTTTGAAAGTATAATCATGTAACAGCGATTGAAATACAATATATCTCAGTTGTCGCTTTGTACACAAAAACAAGAGATAATGTGATACAATGATTTAAATTTAAACATCTATTATTGAAAATAAAAAAACATAGCCTAGGAACCAAAATAATTTTAAGATAGTCCTGACTACTAGTTGACTATGAAGGCTCATTGCAGATAGAACAAACATCCCCCTTCATTGGATATCAATAAACTTCCCACAATATCCCTTGATCTCAATCAAATTCCTTCTGCTAAGTATGGAAGGAACTCTAGTATATAATTAGACTTTGATAAAATATACAATAATAATTAAAGAAATTTGAAGATTTTTGGATTTAAATGATGGATTTAAATTATAAGGACACAACAAAATTTAGATCTTGAAATTAATTTATTTATGTTAGTGAATTTGAAAGTTATTATAGTTTTATGCTATTAATAAGTTTTATGAATTAGTTCTCAACATTAATCAACATTATTGTAACAAATTTTAAAACATTGACAAATATAAAATCATTGCAATATTTCAAGAAAAAAGGGCAAGTGTGTGCATATTTTGTGAAGGTCCAGCCAAAATACACAGAGGATTTTAATTATAATACTCAAAAATTAACTATAAGTATATTTTAATCCTATAATGGGCACAAAACATTGCTCATTAATAATAATTTGAAAACATGTGACCAACAAAATATGTTTAAAATGATTCTATGAAATAATATTCTATTGTGTGTCATGTGCGTATCTAATGAAAAATATCTTTCAATTAATTTGTTCTTGCCTCTACAAACAATTTCTACCTATAGTGTCACTCTCTACACAGATAACATTCAAGAGTTATGATCACACAATAGTAGTGTGAATCAAGAGGAAAAATATTGTTAATGCAGTACATTACTTTATGGCTGATTGGTTGAGTACCTTCATCAATGAGGGAACCAGATACTCTCACATGTACTATCTGTTATGGAGAATAGTTATAGAAATACTGAAGAATCATGGATACATAATGTAAAATGAAGAGATTGAACTCACTCTCCAAGATTTTCGGGATCGCTACGGAGGAGAGACTGGCACTAAGTGATTTAGACTGCCAGTTCTCCACAAGGATGATCCAAGCAACAAAATCACTTCCTCTTTTTGTATTTTATAAACTAATATTATGATATAGAATGAAATTTAAAAAAGAGTACTTTTTTATGGTCTCAACTTCTTGGCACAAGGAAATTCCTAGCTCCAATGTGTCAAGCATATTAGACTTTAGTTAGTTGATTTGCTATTACCCTTTTTTCCCCAGAATATTCTACTATAGGTTAATGCTGCTATGTTAGTCCTTATTCTGGGTACTAATCTTTGATAAATAAATTTTTAGTAGATCACATGTCATGGTTGCAGTAACCATATCCATATGCTGAAATTTAGAGAACAAATATAGAAACTAGGATATATATATGTGTGTTTATTATTATGCATATACATATATTCAAATATTTTGATTTGAAATCAATGATTGAGACTGTCTGATCTCCACGAGGATGGTACTTGAAGAAGAAGCGGTTTTAGATGAAAGGGGTATCATAAAACTCCTTTATTGCCACAAAGCCCACAAAATTAGAACGTGTCAAGTGTGCGCCTAGTATTGAATTAGTTCCTTAAGAAAATTATAATTATGCATTAAAAATACATAGGTATCATGAATTTTAACGATGAAATCAAATTCTTAAGTGAAATTTTTTCCATCTTGCTATGCATTTCGTTACTTAAATGAATTTGAAAGATATCAAATTATATGCTATGAACAAACTTTACAGATCAGTTATGAACATCAATAAACCATTATTGTACCAAATTACATAAGATTTGACAATTATAAAATCTAAGAAATGTTTAAAAAAAATAGTACGTGTCATGTTTGTGCATATTTTATGATAACCTAACCAAATATTTGCAGTGGGTTTTTATTATTATGTGCAAAATTTAACTATAATCAAATTTCAATCCTGCATATGCAATTAATATGCTCTATGAAATGTTCATCAATATTAATTTCAATGCATCTGATAAAGTGAAAATGTTTTAATGGTTTAAAAAATACTCATGCTTGTCATGTTCATGCCTATTTAATAAAAAGTAAAATTTCCATAAATTTGTTCTAGGCCAAATAATTTATTCTTATAATAGTCTACTATAATTGATAGACGATACTGAAATGAATTGTGGCTTTAAATGTTTTAAAAGTATAATCTTGTAACGAAGAATGAAACCACATATATCTCAATTGTCACTTTGTACCCAAAACAAGAAATAATTTGACACAATGATTTTTAATTTAAACTTCTATAACTTAAATTAAAAACGTATCATAGGAACCAAAGAAATTTTAAGATAGTCCTGACTACTAGTTGACTGTGAACACTCATAGTAGAAAAAATAAATATCACCCTTCGTTTTAATATATCAGTAAACTTCCCACATCCTTTCCTTTGATCTCAATCAAATTCCTTCCTCTAAATATGGAGGGAAATCAAATATAAAATTAGACCTGGATAAAATTTACAATAATAATTTGAGAAACTAAAAGATTTTTGGATTGAAGTATGAATTTAATTTACTAGGAAACTACAAAATTTAGATCTTAAAATTAATTAATTTATGTTAGCAAATTTGAAATTTATTATAATTGTATGATAATTAAAATATTTATGAATTAGTTGTCAACATTAATAAATATTATTGTAACAATATTTGACAAACATAAAATCATTGCAATATTTCAAAAAAAAAAAGTGCCAAGTGTGTACATATTTTGTGATGCTCTGGCCAAATACACGAAGGATTTTTATTATAATACTCAAAACTTAACTATAACTTTAGTTTAATCCTATAATATGCACAATGTATTGTTCATTAATAATAATTTGAAAACATGTGATCAAGAAAATATGTTTTAAATATGTCTATAAAATTATATGCTCTTGTGTGTCACTTGCGTGCGTATCTAATGAAAAATACATTTTTAATTCATTTTTTCTTGCCTTGAAAAGTAAATTCTACTAATACTGTCACTCTCCACGCAAATGGTCCACATAATATGCTAGAGTTATGCTCATACAATAGTAGTGTGAATCAAGAGGGAAAATATTGTTAATGGAGTACATTACTACATTTATTTTATTTTATTTTTAGGGGTAAATATTGCTAATGGAGTACATTACTACATTTATTTTATTTTATTTTATTTTAGGGGTAAATATTGCTAATGGAGTACATTACTACATTTATTTTATTTTATTTTAGGGGTAAATATTGTTAATGGAGTACATTATTACATTGTATATTGGTTGAGTAGCTTCATCAATTAGGGAACCAGGTACTCTCACAGGTACTATCTGTCACGGAGAACAGTTCTGGAATGCTCAGGAATCGTGGCTACATAGTGGGAAATGAAGAGATTGAACTCACTCTCCAAGAGTTTTGGGATCGCCACAGAGAAGAGAAAGACAATGAGTGATTTTGATGGTCAGCGCACCACAAGGATGATCCAAGTAACAAGGTCACTTCCTCTTTGTATGTTTAATGAACTACTATTATAATATAAAATGAATTTTAAGAAAGAGTACTTTTTTTAGCGTCTTGGCACAAGGTAATTCCTAGCTCCATGTGGTCAAGCATATTAGAGTTTTGTTTACTGATATTCTACTACCCATTTGTTTCCGGTCATATTCTACCATGTCTATATGTTGCTATGTTAGTCCTTATTCTGGGTATTTGATAAAAAAAATTTTAGTAGATCACATGTTGTGGTTGTAGTAACCAAATCCCTAGTATGCTGAAATTCATAGATTAAAGGTAGAAATCGAAATATATATATATATTATTAATATGCATAATATATTCAATTCCTTTGATTTTAAATCAATGATTTAGACGGCCTGATCTACATAAGGATCGTACTTGAAGAAGAAGCGGTTTTAGATGACGAGGGTTTAATAAAACCCCATTATTGCCACAAAGCCCTCAAATTTAGAATGTGTTTAGTCTGTGCATATTATGTGATGCCCCGTATTGATATGGTCTTAGCTTCTGAAACCTGCCATAAGTCGATTCAGTTTCTAATTGTTTTAGGGTTTTGGTTCGAGAATCCTCCTATTAGTTTGGATTTGTCCACGAAATTTTGATGATCTTTTATCAATCAAATATTCAGAAATTTTGAGTTATACTCATTGCTTGCGAGCGTCTTCATTGTTAGTTAATCACGCGGGGTAATTAAGTATCAATAACCTTATGAACTAATCATACAGGCTAGTAAGTGAGGAAGTCGTGTACCCCGAGTGCTAGACGCTTGAATTTTGTGCTGCCACATTAGGGTTTACGAGATCCCTCTTGTTGTCAAAGAGCTAAAATTCCGTAATCCAGAGTTTTCGCAAGGATATTTACATCAACTTTTCATGTTTCAATGAATTTCTTTACTTAAACGACTTTGAGAGTTATCAAATTATATGCTATGAACAAACTTTACAAATTAGATATGAACATTAAAAAACATTACC
>JAUOBV010022497.1:0-14599 GCA_032360425.1 Rubia occidens
CTTTAAGAACAACAAATCACATGATAGCAAAAGCTTCAAATAGATTAAAACAAGAGTCTCAAGTCATAGACTTGGAAGTTACATCAATTGCCTCCAAGAGATAGTTTACTCACACATAATCATACTAATTAACAACAAGGATTTAAACATAGAAGCTAAAATGAACAAAGATGAAAAGAGATGAAAAACCTAGGGTTTTGCTCTCTAAAAACGGGCTGGAAAGTATATGGAAGAAGAGAAGAAGATTGTCTATTTATAGTACAAAATTCTGAAATCTGAATCTGAGCAAGTGGCTCGTCGCGATCGCGACAGACAGAGTCAACAGCTCCTTTGACTTTGGTCTTCAGTTTTCATACGGTCTTCTCTTCTCCGGTCTTCGGGTCTTCAAAAAGGGTCTTCAAGTCTTCATATGGAGTCTTCAACGTCTTCAAGTCCGTGAATTATACCTCGTCTCACAGAATTCCCATTATAAGTGTCAAAAGCGGTAAAGTTGCTTTCAACTCCGATAATGAGAATTCGAGGTAAAACATAGTCTTCAAGTCACCAAAGTATACCAAAATGAATACAAAAAGATCCCAAAATATACATATAAAATGGACACATCAGTGGTCAAGCCCATGAACTCATCAATGAAAACGGAGTTAGGAGGAAGGAAAGGCACCGGTTCTCGTCTCCCAACCTTGGCCGGTTTCTTCCCTTGTCACCCCGAGAAGTTGTTCCATTTTCCTTTTTGGAGCCATCCTATCCTCAAGAAGAAAATTGTGGTAATTCAAAGATAACAAAAGGCATGAATTAAAATTCATTCAATAATAACATTCCTTCCTAAATATCCACAACATTTCAGATCATGTTATCTGAACATAAAGACTATTCAATCAAGAACCATTCTTTCTAAGCAATCAACCCAATAATAATCATAGCATCCCGTCAAGAAGATCATGCAATCAATAATTATTCCTCTTAAGTCATCACAATCAATGAAGATCATCTCATTAAAGCACAAGGATAATACACCCACCCCCACATTAAGTTTAGCACAAGATCATTCAAATAACCCAAAAGTTTCTCCAATAACACTTCAACATATTTTCAAGTACAAAGCTCTTCATCACATCACCATAATGCTAAATAAAGCATGTAAACATAGAGCTCAAAGGATTACCTGGAATTCGAAGCCAATAGATGAAGAATCCACACAAGAAGAAGCAAAAATGCTAATTTTTAAGAAAAAAAATGGCTTAATTTATTTAGATTTCCCAATGAGAGGTGAGGGTGAGTGTTCTTCGGAGATTTTGATAAGATAAATGGATCCTATGGGTGAGGTAATTTACTATGGATCATTATTTTTAGCAAAGAATGTGATTCAAAATACGTACATATAAGATATAGATTGCATTTATAAAATTAGAGAATGAGAGGGACAAAAGTACCAATCTATTTATGCATAGGGGAGGTGTAGATGTACTATTTACACAAACACTTGAAGGAAACAAAGGTTTTGCTGAATTAATAGCCAAAATTTTCATGTGTTAGATCAAAATTCAAAATTTTGAAAATCTAAATTTTTTGGGCCTAAAAATTGCAGCACATAAAAACCTGGCACGAGGCACCCTTTGTGCCAGCCGTGATAGCACGGCTCATGCCAGGTCTTAGCATGACCTATTTCAAGCAATATGCATCATGCTACAGCTTATTAGCATGAGGAACCCCTCGTGCTACCTCTGTGAATAGTGCCTTTATTCCTTTTTTCTTTCTTTTTTCAAAAAAACCTTGTCACATGACAAGCTCTATATTCTTTCACTAAAAAAGAATGAGACTCGAACTCAAATTCATCAATCAACAAGATTTCATCCCAAAAACCCTGTCACACTAAAACATGCAAAATATATCTACTAAAAAGATATCAAGTACAATGAAAAAAAGACCACTTATTTTTATTGTCGCTATCCCTAATTATTTATTTTTCATGCATTTTAATTGAAAGAACCTACCATTGGGTCTCTGGAATCACCATCGGAAACTCTACCTAGGATGACATCTTTGTGGAGAGGTCTTCACAAGTAGTCATCCTCATCTTTAAGCTCTTTGTTTGCCAAGAAGAGTGATTATCAATTAATAATGAATATCGAATCCTTGGTCTTTCCTTGGGTTCAGGAGGTGATCAAGGGTGTTTTACGTCCTTGCCATTTTTCACAAACCACTACATGTTAGTGAGCAAAGAAAAATAATACAAGATAGACAAATCATCACAAACATCATGCAAGGAAATAGTCTCATCGATATGATCATCACAATTAAAGTGCAAGGTAGGATTTTTTTTATCACTCTCATAGTCATCAAAATTCTCATCAACTAGGATATCTTCATCACTATCATCAAGAGGCACATCAAGGCAATCATCATTATCGATCATGCAAGAGTCATTATGTTGAGCATGTTCTTCACACAAGGTTATGCCTTTACACACAAGAGCGGGGTTAGGTGAATCATGATTAGATTTGTGAATATCAAAACCCCCTCTATCCATGTCATCCTCTAAGATTCGTGTTCCCAGATGAACATCAATCTTATTCCTCCATGTTTTAATAACATTCCTCCCCAATAAAATTTATGGTGCACCAACATCATGCGCTACATCAATGACATAGAAGTTTTCTGGAAAAACCAAGGTTCCTACTCGAACCACCACATCCTTCACTAGTCCACGAGGGTTAGCTTGGGAGTGATCAGTCATTTGGACGATTACCCTAGTTTGTTTAAGTTCACCTATTTCTAGGTTCATATAAATGCAAGAAGGTATGAAATTAATAGAAGTTCCTATATTAATACTAGCATTTTTCACCAATATACCACCCAAAGAAAAAGGAATTTAAAACATTCCAGGATCATCACATTTTGTAGGTAACTTCCTATGATTAAGAGCGGAAACTCCCTCCATTTTCAATTTTCCTATCTTCCTAAGAGGTTTATTCTCTTTCTAGTGCATGAGATTTTCAATAATTTATCATACAAAGACACGTGATCAATTAATTCCAAGAGTGGAATGCTAACCTCAACCTTCTCGAAGATTTTTTGGATGTGTTCATCATTGTTTGCTACCTTCGACATTCCCCTAAGTGCACTAGGGAAAGGTGGTGGAAGATTAGCCCTTGCCTCGGGTGTTTGAAGCTCCTTGATGGGTTCCTCCACAACAAATTATTGCATCTCCAAGTTGGTTTTGACGCTTTCCATGACCAAGTCATCCTCTTGTAGGATTTCCTTCTCGAGCTCTGGCACCTCTTTCCCCCTTCTTAACTTCAAAGCGCTCACATTTCTCGGATTGAACTCCGGTTAAGAAGGGAATTTTCTGGACTCTTGGGCTTCAAGTCAGATTACTGAGGTGTCAAGTTTCCTAATTTGAATCTCAAGATTCTTGATGCTTGAGAATGGTCAAGTACCAAGATCTTCAATCTCTCGCCTTGTGCGCACCGCAGTGATATCATGCTTCTTAGCCAATTGAGACATTTCTTCATGAATTTCCTCTCGGTCCAACTTGTAAAGTGAGGCATTATTGTTGGAAAAATCTTCTCCCCCTAGGATAGGGTTGAGGTGGAGCTTGTCCGTCTCAGTTGTACCATTGCTTTTGGTTCTCCTTGCGCAAACAGAAGTACGGTTATCGTGGTACCTCGGGTTGAAGGTGTTTGCGTAGAGATCTTACCTTTCGCCTCCTTGGTTCCCATGAAATTCTTGTTGTTGTTCCCTAGAATACTGTGACCTATTTCCACAATTTTTGAAATCCAACACCTTAACTTCCTTCATATTTTCCACCACTTGTGGGTAAACATCTGTGTGATGATCAAGGCTACAAATACCGCACACTTTTGCTTGTTCAACTCCACTTTTCATTAACTCTTTCATTATGGAAGCAAGAGCTTGGACTTTATCCTCTAACTTAGGGGATTGAGACGGTTCATCTACGGGATTCACCCTAGATCTTGTACCAAACTGCCTTGTTCTGTTGGCCATCTCCTCGAAGAGTGCCATTTCCTCCCTTGGGCTCTTGTTGGCTATTGAAATGTAACAAGAGGCATTCACCAAACTGAGAGATATTGGAAAGTTGATTCTTCAAACCCACAAACTTTGAAGTTGGGAAGTATTTCTTGAGAAATATATGCTTCATATCCATCAATGAGATTATACAACTGGGCAAAAAATAGTACAACCCATCATCCTTGGCCGAATTCGGAAATGAGAAAGGAAACACCCTCAAATTGTAATCTTCCTCCGAGACACCCGCCGGCTTCATATTGGTACAAACTAGGTGGAATTCCAAAAGATTGTTTTTTGGATCTTCTCTAGCCATTCCATGGAATGTCTGCAAGTAATGGATCAGACCGCTCTTGAGTTCACACATCACATTGTGTAGAAGGGTGGGAAAATGATGCAAAGTGGTTGATTCTCCAAATTTGGAGCCATCAATTCCTGAAAGTGTGGTTATCCTCTGACGTTTTTTTATTCTCTACAACAACCGAAAGTGGTTCTTGTGGAAATTTTAGCCTAGATCTCCTATTCCTTCGTCGCCTACCACCTTTGTAATTAGTTGGAAAATATATAACTCCCAAGTTCTTGGCCCGTATGTACCATAAATTGGGAATAAAAGTGTGGCCAACTAAAAACAGGACTAGCAAAAAGAGTTATGAGTAACCCGAAATTAGCAAGAAAGCTCAATGCAAAAACCAACAAAAACAATAATTACTCTATTAACACGTTATGCAAGTTAACTACTAAACCGTTAAACTAACATCCCCAAAAATGGTGCCAGAATTTGACCCGCCCCATCCCGAGCATTGTTAAAAACATGAGAGAAGGCTGTCAAAGTATTAAGGGTCAAAGACAGAATTTATACGTTGCTCCCGTTCTTGCTATTACACTACCAAGAATGGTAGATAGTAGAAAGTACAGGGGTCATCCACAAAGATGTTACGAATCTAATAATTAACTATACACAACCGTAATCAGGTTGTCAATCCAACCACATGTTAAGATTAAATAGCGTTGGTAAACTAGTTATTGGAGGGGGTGTTATATTAACAACCACTAGCATTCAAATGATCACAAGAACTAACAATATAAACTAACACTCGAGGAAAATTTTATTAACAGGATTAATGTAATTTTGATCATCGATTTCATCAAATACAAGAACTATACTCTGTTCTAGTGTTTGTATCACGTAGTGCAGACAATGGTCAAAACTTTTCCTTATCTATCACATAAAGATATGTGTATTATATCTTCTAACAGCCTCACCTCCGCAACTAGAGCATGGTCAATCATAACGTGAACAATTGTAATTTACATGCACACGCCCACACGGTTCCGCACCTATCGTTACCCCAAACACGTCTAGGTTTCCTTCCTCGAGGGTAGCAATAGTGAAACAACATGAAAGTAGACTTTGGTGTGTGCAATATAAGTGTGACAATCATGCAATTCACAACAATATTAAGAACAAGCCAACATAATAATACAAAAGCTAGAAATAGGCCAATCTATGAAATCTCATAAAATGAACATCAAAATATGAATAAAAATACTATCCCCAAGTAAAACCCCTACTCCGTAAGCATTGAACTTAAATATTTCATTGGATTCAACACTTTTGGGCAAAAGAAACATAAAGAGAAGAAAGGAAAATAAGCTAGAGAGAAGGAAGAGTGTTTTTCTTTCTCTAACTTACTCTACAAGATTTTAAAAAAAAAAGTATGCATAAACTTAAACCCTAGTAGACATAGTTCCATAGATGTGCTAGTAGAGAATTGAACCTCAAAATAGGCCCAAAATTGTCAAAACCCCTAGAAGTTGGTAACGACATTGGGGGTGGAATTTGGTACGGTCTGTGTCGGCCGAGACCCCCCTTCTGTGCATGTGTGGGACCTCGGCCTTGGCATGACCCTTGGCCTTGTGCCGACACTTTCCAGTCTCGTGCTAGCATGGCTTGTGCCAATCGGCATGTGTTTTTAGCCGACACTCTGTTTTTGCTCCTTCCGAATCACTTCATGTGTCAATTGGCGTTCCCCGTCAGCTGGAACCTATTTTACCCAGTTTCTCTGCATGGGAGATATCGTTGTTTGCAACCCGATTGGCTAGTCTTATCATTGGTGAATTGAAACGGCATAGTCAGTGTAAGACAGGATGTTTTGCATCCATACTTAGCCAAATTTTATAGTGAAAAGAAACCATAGGCACACTGCTAGCACGATTTGGCATAGCGCGTGCCGGGTGTTGACACAACTTAGGCTGGACCCCTGGCACAAGTTGTGTTAGTTGATATGCACCGTACTAGGTGAGATCCTCATGTCAACTTAGTGCAGTATGTGCTAGTTTGTGCTTGTCGTGGCTGATCCGGCCGTCTGACTTGTTTGCTCTATTAAGGGAGAACCATTGGTCCAATTTGGAGGTTCTTGTAGTCAATTTTATAGTGCTCATGAAGATAAATCCAATGGTGCCACTCTCAAGGGATGATTCTCCTTGGATCTTTCCCTGAACTCCGTGCAACCTTGGACAATGATCCATTCTTTTCTTTCTCAGCCTTATTGAACTTTGAATCCGACTTTCTTGGATCAATTCCATCTACTGCCACACTTTGGAGTCTGTGGCCTTAAATCTACTACCATCCTTGAAAATGGCCTTCAATATCTTCTACCATCATTTCGAATGGCTTCAAATCTCTTCTACCACCCACATGGATGGCCTTTTACAAAAAAGATGATAAAGATTGCGCACGAGCAAACTACTAATGATATCAAAAAGGAAGATCTAGGTTCCCGTGAATACAAAATATCCATTAGCTTAAGTAAGTCTACAAAACTAGAGATTTATACAAGAAAACAAAACGTGGTCTCTAAACCCTTTGGCATTTAAACCTAACTAAAAATAGCAATCAACCAAACAAAAGATGATAGTAAATGTGTCAAATCCATTGGCTAACTCATGCATAATTGTGCACATCACTAGCAGTCATTCCGGTTGATGCCATCGTTCTGTTTTTAGAATGTTGAATTCTGACTCTGCCTTTCTCTAGCTCAATCCCATCTACTACCACGCTTTTGGTTTGTGGTCTTCCATCTACTACCATCCTTGTGAATGACCTTTAAATATCCTCTACCATAATTGCGCATGACCGTCAAATATCTTCTACCACCCTCGGGGATTGCCTTCTACATGATAATACTGATGACCTCCAAGGATTTACACTAACCGGGTCATTAAGAATGGAGAATCATGTACCCCACCTGGGACCCGTAAAGAATTGCATGGATCAAGTGGTTCAACTGATCGATAAGAAACTCTCAGCTGGCGGCCCATGACGGACGATGTGGCTACGAGCATTAGAATGGCCAAGATGAATGCCCACCCACCGACCCATGCCAAACAACACAGGCAATGCCATCATGGTCGTACTAAACAACATGGGTCGTACCAGACATAGGTAACACAGGTCGTGTCTTTTTTCATTGGTCGTGCCGACGGAAGCTAGGGGTTCTTATCAATTTTTGGGCCTTTTCAAGGCCCAATTCACTAGTACTATAAATAGGAGCCTATGTCTACTAGGGTTTAAGCTAGAAAGTTTAAGAAGTTTTGAAAGTTGTTTTTCATTCTCCTAAGGGTAGGTAGAGAGATAATGAGACTAAACCTCCTTTTTATTTTCTTCATTTCTCTTTGTTTTTGCCCAAGGGCATTGAATCTAATGAAATATGTGGGTTTAATGCTGAGAGAGTAGTGATTTATCTTGGGGATCTAAATTTGTATTCATGACCCGGTAGTTATTGTGTGAGATTCTAGATCTATCTATCCTTTTATGGTTTTAAACATTATGTTGGATTCTTCTTTACATTCTTATTAATTACATTATTATTACACCATGTTAGCATACACCACAGTCTACTTTCATGTCGAAGCATTTATTGATATTCCTCGAGGAGTGAAACCTAGATGTAAGAGGGGTAGTGATAGTCTGGGACCGTAAGAGTTTATGCATGTGGGTCACCAAGTCAACATTACGACAACCTTAGTTTAGCTAGAAAGTTTTTCCGGAGGGTTGTAGATAGATATAGAATAGTAGAAAACTAGGATTAGCGTATTATACAACCTTAATGTCAATGATAAGGTGCATATCTTTCTGCCTCTGTAGGCCTAGGGAGAAGCATTCGTAGTGGAATTCCTGGGATGTAATCGTACGAAGGATAATCAGATCTGCATATCAGGTAGGGCCATTGTTGCACTCCATCATTATGGAGGCGGTGTTAATGGAAGATAATAATAGCACCGTACGTGACAGGTATGAGGAAGTGGTGACCATCGACCACACTACGTGGCATAAACATTAGGATAGATTTGTGTATCTTTAATGTGATTGAATCTAAGATCAAAATATACTACCGGTAATGTTACACAAATATTCCCTAAGTGTTAGCGATATATAGTTTTATTCTCTTGTGTTCTTGTATGCTTGTAGTTGTTAGATAAATACTACACACCCAAATTATTATTTTTCCAACATTAGCTATTCCTGACATGTGATCAGATTGACCACCCGATTACAACTTTATATAGTTAATTTTTAATTTCCTAGTATCCTTGTGGACGACCCCAGTCTTTCCACTATCTACCCCACATGTTGTTTAGTAGTAGGAATGAGAGAAGCAATATAAATCTATTATCTTTCATCTCATCAGCCTTTCCTGAAGTTAGCTTAAATGACGACCCCGAGGAGAGGCGGGTCAAATTTTGGTGCCGCTACCGGGGATGTTAGTCTAAATAATTAATTGTTAACTTGCGTAGCTTGTTAGTTGAGTAGTTAGTGCTTTTTTGTTTTTATTTTCTTTGGTTGGTTTTTAGTGTCGAGCCTTGGTCAAAGCTAGTCCATTTTCTTCCAGTCCTTATGCTTCTCTTAGTTGGGTGCTATCCAGTCTAGTTTATGGTACATATCCGTACCACGAACCAAGGAACTCTACACTACCGATCATAAAATGCATGTGGTTGGAGAAGAAGGATGCGGAGAGCTAGAGTAGGGGTTTCACAAGGGCTGACTGTTGTACTTAAGGAGACTGTAGAATGGCGGAGGATAATGGCACACTCAGGGAGTTGATGGCTCCGAACTTGGAGAATCAATCCCTGTGCATCCCTTTCCCACCTTTTCCACCGAATGTGACTTGTAAGTTGATGAACATTATGATCCATACCTACCTACATTCCATGGGATGGCCGGTGAAGACTTGAACAAGCACTTCTCAGAATTTCAACACTTGTACACCAATATGAAGCCACCCGGAGTCTCAGAAGAAGATTATTACTTGAGATACTTTTATTTCTCACTACTAGACGCAACCAAGGATTGGTTATATTATTTTCCATCTGGGTGCATCACTTCTTGGATGGATATGATATGGAGGTTCCTGGAAAAATACATTCCAGCTTTCGAGTTTGCATTTTGAAGAAGCAGCTTTCAACACTTCGCAAATGGCAAATGAGTCCTTTTATGAGTATTGGAAAAGGTTCAAGAGATTGTTGGCAAGTTTTCCTATTATCCATTCAAAGAGGTTATTTTGTGTGCTGCTTCTTCAAAGTCCTTTATGTCGAGGATATGATAATGGTTAATACGGTATGTAATGGCTCTATTTCCAATAAGAGTCCAAGGAATGCATTGGCTTGGCTTATGGAATAGCCAATGGAACAAGGAAATTTGGCACCCGATCCCGTATGAAAACTTTAGATGAGCCGACTCACTCTCCTAAGTTGGAAGAGCAAGTTCAATCACTCGCCTCAATGATGAAAGAATTTATTAGGGGAGAACTCAAGTCAAGATGTGTGGCATATTTAGTTTTGATCATCTTAGCGACACATGTCTGCAAGTGGTCAAAGATTTTGAAGAGGTGAAAGCATTGGACTTCAATGGTGGAAAGAGACAACAAATTCCTAGGGGGCAACACCAACAAGGGTTCTAAGGGAACCAAGGTAAAGATAGAGAAGACCCCTACGAAATTAACTTCAATCCTTGATACCATGATCACCCCAATTTTCGTTGGCATGAGAAGACTCAAGGGTAAAACCAAAGCGGAAAACCTCAACCTCAACCTCAACCATACTTGAGGGGAGAAGGCCCTTCCAATAACAATGGTGCCTTTCACAAATTGGACCAAGAAGAGATCATTGATGTGATAACTCAATTAACCAATAAGGGCTACGTGTTCGTGGAGCGAATAAAGGAGAGTAATTGAGGAGCTTGACACTAGAGCCTCATCAAGTATCAAGAATCTCAAAGTCCAAGTCAAACAACTCGCCACTTTGGTGAGCCAACTTGAGGCTAGAGAATCCGTAAAGTTTCCTTCCCAACCATAGATAAACCCAAGGAATGTTAGTGCATTGAAGCTAAGGAGAGGGAATGAGGTATGCGAGACCAAGAAGGAGATTGTGTAAGAAGATGATTTGATTGTGAAAAGTAACAAGACCAACTTCAAGAGAATTAGATGGTCGTAGAAGAGGAGCCCTCCAAGGAGCTCCCCACCACTGAGGTGAGGTGATCCATCACCACCTTTTCCTTGTCCACTAAGGGGAAGGACGAAGGTGGAAACCAATAAGACAGACATTCGAAAAATATTTAGAAGGTCGAGGTTAACATTCATATCTTGTATGTGATTGAGTTTGTTCCCTCTTATGATAAGTTTTTGAAAAATCCATGACTAAGAAGAGGAATAAGCTAACTAAGAAGATAGGTTAATTGAAAATAAGGGGAGTAGCTACTTTAGTTCATAGGAACTTTCCTAAGAAATGCGATGACCCCGGAATGTTTTCAATCCTTATTTCGTAAGGTTGTAAATTTATGGGAAATGTGATGATTGATTTGGGTGAATTTATTAATATGATTCCTTTTTCCATTAAGAGAACCTAGACATGGGTAAGTTTAAGAAAACTAGGGTAATTTTCTAATTAACCGATCACTCCCAAGAAAGTCCTAGAGGCTTAGTGAAGGATGTTATGGCCAAAGTAGGCAATTTAGTGTTTTTGACAGACTTTTATATCCTTGACGTAGTGCACGATGGTGGTGCGCCCCCAGTCTTGTTGGGCAGACCTTTTCTAAAAATATTAAGAACCAAGATAGATGTTCATTTGAGGACACTAACAGCCTCTTGAAGCATTCCCAATACTCATATAAAGACTCATTTGGAAGCTATGAAATGTTTGACAACTGCTTCTTCAACTAGGCAGACTTGGAAGCGGGAAAGTACTTCTCTAAAAACCAGTGCTTCATGTTCAAGGTGTCATACATCCTGGTGAGAGTTAATATAATCAGCTATTTGTCACAGTTTGACGTATCATAGGTTGTAGTCTTTCTCCAAGACTCAAACAGATGCTTCTTGGGGTTCTCGCCTCCATCCTATGGAATATTGCATGCACTGAATCATACCACTCGTCAACTCGCAGGTTACATTATGTGGAAGATGCGAGAAGACAATACAGATAGGTTAATTCTCCAAATTAATAGCCACACGGAAAAATTAACAAACAAGTTGGGAGAAAAAAATTAAAAGCTATCATAGAGCTATACACAACAACCAATAAAAATATAAAAACAAAAGGGTATTATACAAATATAACCCTATATAATGGAGAAAGTGCAGATATAATGCTCGGTAAATTTTTAGTGCAAATATAACTCTGACTATTGAATGAAAGTGCAAATATAACCTTGTGATGCCATTTCCGACGTTGACTCACCATTTCCGGCAGTTGGTCGCCCTGTAAAGACCATATCACCCCCTGGTCTATTTGCTGAAAGAGCAAAGTGCAGATATAACCCTACATAATTGATGAAAGTGCAGATATAACCCTATTATTTCCGAAAGTGCAAATATAACCCTACATAATGAGATAAAAGTGCAAATATAACCTTTTCAGGGAATTGGATGCCGGATTTTGGTGAAACGTCTAATTTACCCCTGATATTAAAAACAAAACAAAAAATAGGCTAGTCTTCTCCTTCCCTGATTTTTTTCCCTGCACCGACGCCGCCTTCGAAGCCGAGCTCTCCGCCGTCTTCGCCCAGCGTTGCCACTTCGATTCACAGCTTCGATTCGCCCAGCGCCACCGCTTCGATTTGCCCAGAGGTGCAAGTCCGACGTCGCTGGGAATCAAAGCAACGACGTTGAGCGAATCAAAGCGGTGAATGAAAGCTCATTAAAGCTCATCGAAGCAAGGTCTGACGGTTCCTCCACCGGAAGCAACGTCGTTGGGAATCGAAGCGGCGGTGAATCAAAGCAGCGGCACTGGGCGAATCGAAGCTGCGACGCTGGGCAAATCGAAGCTGCGGCGCTGGGCGAATTGAAGCTGTGAATCGGAGCGGTAAATTGAAGTGGCGGCCCTGGGTGACGACACAACGGTGCTGCAGGGAAAGAAGACCAGCCTATTTTTTGTTTTGTTTAATTTTTAATACCAGTGGTAAATTGGACTTTTCACCAAAATTCGGCGTCCAATTGCTTGAAAATGTTATATTTGCACTTTATCTCATTATGTAGGGTTATATTTGCACTTTCAATTATTGCAGGGTTATATCTGCACTTTCGTCTATTATGTAGGGTCATATATGCACTTGGCTCTAATATTGTTCGTTAATCTCTTCGAGTTTACAGAGCCAGCATATTATATATACATATTTCATTTTTTATTAAATATAATATAATGTATTATAATATATTTATTCATGGCTCGATTTTGAACTCGAACTAATTTAATTTCACTCGATCTCGAGGTGAATCATGATTTTACAAGTTCAATCGAATCGAACCGAGTTCGAAATATTTTAAACGATTTGAACTCGAACAAACTCGTTTACGGTCGTAGAAATTTGATGAAGTTTGGAAAATGCAATTATAAAAATAGTTAGAAAAAAGTAAAAAATATTCACGCTTGAGTGGTCTATTACACTAAATAATATATTCATCAAAAGATAGGAAGTGATCGAGTATTAATTTGGTACCCATAATTATCCAATTTTAAATGAGTATATGGGAAGATTGAGATTTCAATCTCATTTCTCTTCGTAACTCAATACTTTAAAACTCATTTGATCATAATCCCAAATTAAAAAACAATAGAAATTTTTCATCTCATTAAATTGTATTTAATGGGTCTCAATGATTATGGGGATTAATTGACCCTCTATCTATATCGTAGTATGTTCCACGCATATTTTACCACCAATGCTTCATTCAATTTCTATGTTGATCAAACCCAATGCGAATCCCGTCCCTTGTAGGCACCCTTCCGGATGAACCTTGCAGTGAGCTCATCTATTTCCTATTAAATGGTTTTTGGATCCTGCTCAAGGGATTCAGGGCATTGTTTTCATTACATGTTTTGCCAGTGTTATTCTGTCTGCTAAAATTAAAGATCTATTTTTCCGGGTAGTGGGTTTCCTGATAGGCGGTATGTCTATAAGTTTATGGACAGACCACATATTTTTTACCTTATACACTGCATTTGTTAACTACATACTAAATTTTGAAAATATTTTTTTCTATTATATATTTTTAGAGTGGGTCTCCTGACTGGCATCTAGTTGCAATTAATGGAAAATGGAGTAATTTTTATTTGGATTTGGATGAGAATATGGGCCAGGTATAATTCATCATTCCTTCTTCTTCGTCAGATCTGCAAAAATTTCTCCTTCTGTGACAATCAATTCCTCATTCATTTCTTCTTCAAACATTCTTTCTTCTTCAATCTGCAACTTCCTTCTTCATCATCATCTTCTTCAAACATCCCTCATTTTTCCGATTGAATAAGTTCCTTCTTCTTTGATGTTGGTAATTCTTGAAAAATTGTAATTACTGCGAAAGCATGTTGCAAACTGTGAGGAACAATTGATCGGCGAACCTACTTCGGAGAATTCGGCATTGCATGCAATTTTTCCGGCGAACCGTTTCTCCGATTGATCTATTTTTTTTCCCAATGAGCTCTTCAAACGGCCAGTTAGCGTCCTGCGAAATTTGTGGTCAGCTCTTCGCCTTGCAGCGAGATCTACATCAAATAATTTCAGTTTTAAATGAATGAAATTAAGTTTCAAGAGGATGAAATTTCACCTAATAGTGTCTAAGATATGAATTTTTCACATTCGAGTGAGTTTATGTTGTTGAATTTCCTTCGATTGAAATTATTGTTGTTGAAACTTCTGAATGTATTATGCTGTTAAAAACATGTGGCAAATATTTGAAAAACAAACTATATGCTGCTGAAAATTTTCGTATATACTATGCACTTGTTACCTTACGATACATATCGTTTGTATTAAAACATGCATTTGTTTTAAAAGTTCTAAATATGAATTATGAAATTTTGTCAGGAGGTAATGTGTAAGTTAAATTATGATTAGTTTGTGTTTTGTTAAAACATGCATATGTTATCCTACAACTAGTATATACGCAAAACAGAGGAGACTAAAAATTTTAAATTTTAAATTGTGATATTAACACTGCATTAATTATTTTACAACATGTATTGTTCAAATAAAACCACATATCTGATTATAAATTGTCAATTCCTTTTATGAATAGCAAAACTT
>JAUOBV010022704.1:0-14585 GCA_032360425.1 Rubia occidens
GTTAGGTAAATTTATTTGAATTAATTATTAAAGTTAAAATTAATTAGTAGGATAGAGAGAATCAAGTAGGGTCCATGGAGTGGGTTGAGAGTGGTTTTCACCATTGTGGAGACAAAAATGGAGTGTTTTAGTTGTGGTTTGAATTGTTGAGGTGGAGTAGATAGATCGATTATTTAATTAATTGAAACGATTTGAGTGGTTTGGGAGGGTTCCCATTGTACATGCTCTAAGATTGGCCTACCAGCTAAAGTGTAGTGTATTTCTAAGATGTATCTTCTGCGTCGTATTTCCCTCAAGAAATTAGGCCTCTTGGAATGAAATGATAGCTAGTTTTCCAATTATGAGAAAATTTTAAATATAGAGTTTTTAGATTTTTTTTTTGCGTTAAATTGGAGTGAGACGTTGACCACTGCAGTTGGACTAATTGATCGGTACATGTTGATATTGGTGCAAAGTTAGTTGTCTGTCCTCGGAGGCTCGTTGTTTCACAAATCTGCTTACCTTTTACAGCAAAATTTCTGCCTGATAACTGATAAGTGTCAATGGTTTCATTGGTTTGCTTCTCCCAGATTCTGCAATCCACCTTTAGTAGATGAATTTTAAGAAATGAAACTGCCTGCCACATCATCCCTAACAATGTAAATTTCTCCCACATCTACTATATTATAAAAGCACGTGAACAAATCTATGCTTTTCGTTTTTCGTTTCATCGTCATCGTTTCGTCGTCGTATATTCTATGCTTTTCCAAATCTACACGTCAATCCCTCGTAACAAGATTCATATCCCTCTTCTTTTTCTGGAGAATTCTACAGATTCCAAATTATTCACTCTTCTTCTTCATTTTTCACTACTATTCCTCTCATTTCTCGACAATTCTACCACTCTTGTAACATCATAAAAGTTTTCTAACACTATAAATTCTAGAGAAAAGTGATAAAATAACCCTATATTTTGTACGAAAATGTCAAAATAACCCTACAAAATTAGAATGTGCCAAATAAACTCTGGGCTGGTCTGACTTTTTTATCAACGGAAAGTTTGATTATTGACCAGAATTCAATGAAAAGACCATGTGGCCCCTTGAATAGAAAATGAAAAAAAGATGAAATTTCCAGGGGTTAGATTAGTACACACTAACATAACATAAGGTTTAATCAACACTAATTGAAAAAAAATACTAGTGATAAAATGTTATTAATGCTGGGTCCAAATGCCTAGCCTAGCCGGCCCAAGTTACTCTATTTTATCCCCTTGTAATATCGTTTGGGTAATAACCATTGAGCCGGCCTAGGAAAGAGTTTAGTACTTGCATCACAAGCAAACAAAGTGGTTGCTCTATCTACTATTCTATATAAAGGAGAAAGGTAACAATGTATACTCAACTATTCAATCCTAATTCTAAATGCACTTTCTAATTTGATCTTCGGAGACTCTTCCCCTAGGAAAAATCTGGGGGCTTTATCTTGCAGATTCTAGTTAAAGGAGAGGCGGGTACGTCGATGACGGTTTAGGGCGCATAAAGTTGGCATGCCCAGTGGAACAGTTTGTCAGATCTACGAATTTCATTGTTCATGTCTGCTTCTACAACAAGCACATTGTGTGGAAGCGAATGAGTCAAAGGTAGAACCTTAGACACCGTGAGGAAGTACAACCTCCTTATCAGGGAAGAAAATGGGGGAAAAGCAAGAAAATGCAGTTCGACCCCCCAGTCCTTTCAAGTACCAGAAACAGACCCCTCGGTGGCAATCATAGACCAGATCCCAACGATGGCAATCCTAGAGAGGTCTTGTATTGAGGTTGCTATGTCTTCCAAGCGAATGGAGGTTAGTGCTGAGCCTTGGGTATGAGGCTTCGAAGTTCCTGATTTGCAAAGCCATGCGTATCACCAATAAGATGATGAGCCATAATTCACGGAGGTTTTGGCCAATTCCCAGGTAGGAGCGGATGCAGGCGTCGCTCGAACCACTCAAGGCGTAAATAATGTACCTCCTTTGTCCAAGCAAAATCTGGTGCAATTTGCTCAAACCCTTCAATCTGCTGGTTGCCGATGGACCCCTCTATGCTCTAACAGAGAATGATCTAGCAGCATGTGGCACCTCCACTCTCGATGCCCCTAATGGTGTAGCTGAGATTCCAGCTACGGGCTACCCTTAGAGCGTCCTACCCAGCGAATATGGAAGTAGGTACCCAGGATTGACCTCAACCAATGTTCCCCAGGTTGGGTCAGACGCTGGCATATTTGATGCCAGTTTTAACCTTTCACATACCGAACCAAGCGATTCCTCGCCCAACGACTTGGCCAACGGGGTGTTACCCAGGTTTTGAAAACCAAATTCATCAATGGCCTCGACCTGAGATCCCCTTCATATGACCCTTATCACCAACGACAGCAACAAATGTATCACAACTCTGCCATGGGAGGACCGTGACCATGATACGTGACTTCGAACCCTCAGTACCAGATCTCTAGCATGAATGCTTCTTTTTTGTCAATTCATTACGGAGATCCATGAATGGGAGGCGAGTCGAGTGACGCCCTTACAAGGGAGCTGGATAGGTTGATTGGACCCTCGAGCCAAGTTGCAGCTTCCCTTTTTAGTTCGATGATCATGGCAACTCAATGGTCTAGCGATGTAAAACCACCCAAGGGGATCCCCGCGTACAACGGAGACACGGACCCCTGCAAGTTCATATAGACCTTCCTTAGTCTGATGAACTCGAGTGACTTCACAGAATAACTGACGTGTAAGTTGGTAGGGAGCTACCTTCGAGGAAAGAGCTCAAGAGTGGTTCAATAAGCTAGGCAAGGGATCACTGCATTCTTATAGAGATTTTGGAAGGGGCCTGCTGAGCCAATTCTTCCAAACGAAGAGATTTACTAAAACCTTGATCGAAATTTACCAAAGCAAGCAGCGGTTCAGACGATATCATTCTACCATCGATACGTGGATGAAAGTCTCGGTGTAATTAACCGTACTGAGGATGGGGTGATCCTGGGCTACATGAACAGAATGGCCAACCTCAACCTATACAAAAAGTTGGTCTCAGAGACATTTGAAACACTGCAGCAGCTGGAAGAAATCATGGAACAATACTCGAAAAATGAGGAGCCTACGAAGCAAAAAAGAGAGGGGGATAGGTGGGGTGAAAAGAGCTTTAAGGCCTCAGAGTAAAAATAAAAAAAGGCCAGAGGCCTCGAACAGAGGCTTCAAAGGGTATATCCCCCTAACCAAGTCACAGATGAAAATACACTCTATCCATAAGGGGTTATTTCGGGCTCACCCTCATGGCAAGGACTTTCTTGGAAAGATGGATTTTTTCAAGTTCTACAATCATCACAAGGAGCGCGACCATGATAAAAATGAGTGTATCCATCTAAAAAGAGAAATTGAAAGTTGTGTAAATGAGGGTTTACTTCCCGATTGTGTCGAAAGACCAAATAGTGGGGGATCATTGAAAGGAAAGATGAGGTTTTTGTAACTGGAAACCCTACAAAAAGGGATCAGATCGAGACGGTCGAGACCAGTAAGGAAGAAATGGGGATTGAGCTAAAAATCAACCGAGAGAAAATGGAAGACTCGACCAGGAGGCTCGAGCAGATAGAAATCGAGGTGATGGGGGCAAATAGAGTGATCCGTTTCATCAGTGGTGTGGTGAGTAACCAGTATTCAAACACCATCATCAAAGCCAATCCTGGTATATGTCCCCTGGAAAACCCAACCAGCAAATATTTTAACCCGAGGAAGTCATAACTTTCTTAGAAGCAAGCCCGGTACCCAGTATAACCTCCCATACGGACCCGGTGGTGATCCATGCAACAATCAGATATTTCTATGTCAAAAGGGTGTTTGTAGACGATGGAAGTGAAGTATAAGTGATGTTCGTGAACTACTTTAATCAACTAGGACTAGGGTGTGAAGGTTTAAGGAGAACGACTTCGTCGTTATTTGGCTTTACTGGAAAAACTGTGCTTCCCTTAGGTGTCGTAAACCTTCTAGTCAAGGTGTTAGATGGAGATAAAGAAGTGAATTTTGAGTGCAGCTTCATCGTGATTGATGCCACATCTCTCTACAATGTGATATTGGGAATGCTCTGGCTGTTGCAGGCACGAGCCATATGGTCCTCCTACCACCTAACGATGAAATTCCCCAGAAAGAAGGGGATATCAATCATCAGGGGGAGATCAGTCACTAGCTTGAAGCTGTCTGAAAATAGCCTTGAAAGAAGCAAAAATAGGGATAAAGTGGCTTCGATTAATGGAGAAGTTGGACCCACAGATACCGAGCCGCTAGTTGTTCAATCACTAGGAACGATGGCAGTGGGAAAGAAGATACTACTCACAACGAAAGAAAAACTAAAGGATCTCCTTGATGACTATGCAAATGTATTTTCGTGGAGCAGATCGACCTCACAAGAGTTCCCAAATAGTTGGTGGTTCACAGGCTGAATGTCAACCCCTCCCAAAAGACTGTCATGCAGAAGAGAAAGTCATTCACCCCTGAAAGAGCTAAAGCCATAAAGGAGGAAGTCCAAAAAAATTCCGCGAGCGGAGGTTATCGAAGAGATGTTCTACCCAGAATGGCTAGCAAACCCTGTTATGGTCCCTAAGCACGATGGCACTTGGCAAATTTGTATAGATTTCACTGATCCAAACAAAAGTTGCCCAAAAGATAGCTACCCCTTCCTTCCATTGACATGTTGGTCTAAGCAATAGCTGGATTCAAGGTCCTAGCTTTCTTTGATGCCCATAAAGGAAGCCACCAGATACTTATGGCAGAGGAGGATAAGCAGAAAACATTGTTCATCACATACATATGGACATTTTCCCATAAAAGATGCCATTCGGCCTTAAAAAATGCAGGGGCAACCTACTAAAGGTTGGTCGACAACCTCTTTGAAAAACATAAACATGGAAATATATGTGGATGATATATCAAAGACTACAACCAATTCCTGCTAAATCTTGAAGAAACCTTCCAAAGACTCTGAAACGCAAACCTGAAGCTGAACCCAACAAAGTGTGTGATCGGAGTGGGAGTAGGAAAGTTCCTGGGATTCATGGTCTCAGAAAGGGGGATCGATGTGAACCCAGAGAAAGTTGAAACCTTGATAAGCATGAAGCCCCCTCGAATGGTCAAGGACGTCTAAAGACTCACAAGATCACTGGCTTAGTCTATTCATATCTAAAGATGCCGAAAATACCTACCACTCTTTGAGGTGCTTTGAAAGGCCAGAAAATTTGAATGGATGCAGGAGTGTGGCCAAGCTTTTAGAGACTTAAAAGAACACTTGCGAAGCTTTCCCATCCTCATGAAGCCGGAGAAGGGGGAAGATATGTACTTGTACATTTCGGCCTCCCCCAGGCAATAAGTGTGGTCCTCGTAAAAGTGAAAGAAAAAATGTAGCACCCTATTTACTTTGTAAGAAGGGCATTACATGACCCAGAAATGTCGTACACCACCCTCAAAAAGTTAACTTTGGACTTGTTCCATGCGGAAAGACGGCTCCGGCTGTACTTCCAGATCCAGAAGATCATCTTTCTCACAAGTCATCCAATCAGACAGGTTGCTTCTCAAGCCGGAGTTCTTGGGATGAATGATAAAATGAGTGGTCAAACTGGGCGAACATGATATCCAATTCCTCCCAAGAACAACTATCAAGGGTCAAGCCATGGCAGATTTCATGGTCAAAACCATAGAACCAATTGCAGTTGATGATGAGAAAGAGTTCAAGGAAATGTGACAGCTATAAGTCTATGAGTCCTCATATTCGGGGGGAGCGGGGTAGGGGTCTTGCTCATAAGGCCCGAGAAAAATATTATCCTTACGCTCTGCACTTTGAATTTAAGGGCACAAATAATAAGGAGGAATATGAGGCACTGATCACAAGACTTTGATTCACAAAAGACTTGGGGGTTCAAAGTCTAGAAATTTATAGTGATTCCCAAATCGTGGTCCAGTAAGTCAGGGGGGATATGAGGCTAAGAAAATGAGCTTGCAACGCTATTTCGAGGTGGTAAAGCCTCTCCTCCAACATTTTCACCATTACACCCTGACGCATGTCCCTCGAGAAAAGAATCACAAGGCTGATGCCTTGAGCAAGGTAGCTTCATCAGACTTAGATTAGTTATCACAAGGGCACTTGATGGTTGAAACACTGAGCAAATACAGCTTCGAAGAAGAAACAACAATAATGATGGTGGAGGAAGAAAATTCATGGATAACACCAATCTTAAGCTACCTTCGAGATGGTACCATTCTGGAGAATGCCATCGAAGCAAGGAAAATCAGACTGAAAGCTCCTGAGTATGTAATCCACGGGGATGTGCTTTATCGACGAGGTCATCTACAACCACTTATTTGATGTGTAACTCCCCTATAAAGCTAACTATTTAATCTGCGATGCCCACGAGGAAGCATGCAGAAGTCACCATGGGGCTCGATCAATAAAAAAAACTCCTTCTAGTAGGATATTACTAGCCCAATATGTTCGATGAAGTTAACAAACACATCTAATCTTGCCATCAGTGCCAGCGGCATGCACCAACCACTCATGTTCACCAAGAAGAAATGATGAACATTGATAGCTGATGGTCATTTGAAAAATAGGGAATCAACCTAGTAGACCCCTTCCCAGAAGCCCCATGCCACATTTCATACCTAATCGTGGTTGTAGACTAGTTCATGAAGTGGGACCTTAACCGGTATAAAAGGAAAGACGCTGATTGGATTTTTCTGGGAGAACATCATTTATTGTTTCGGGATCCCTCAACCCGTCATAACTGAAAATGGAACCCAGTTGGTTAGTGACCCATTCAAAAGATGGTGTAAAGAGTACAAGATACGACAAAGGGTCACTAGCGTGTACCAATGAGCAGGTGGAGGTTACAAACCGAACAATCAACAATGGCATCTGGACGAGGCTCGAAGGGGCGAGGGAAATTGGATCAACGAATTGCCCATCGTGCTTTGTTTGTATCGAATGACGAAATCCTCTGCCATAAGTGAAACTCCGTATGGACTGGTTTACGGGTTGGAGGTGGTAATTCCCACTGAGATAAAGCTACATACCTTTCGAAGGTTTGCTATCAGCAACGAAAACCAGGAGGTCAATGATGAGCAGCGCCGACTAGACCTGTAGCTTCTCGAGGAAAAAAAAGAAAGGGCATCCTTCTACGAAGCCAAGGTGAAGGAAAATATCAAGCAGTATCATGACCGGAGGGTCCAAAAAATCCAGTTCTCCCCAGGAGACCTCGTAATGAGGAGAAATGAAAAGAGCAGAAGGGAACTATAAAGCAAACTGGAAGCAAACCGGGAAGGACCTTACAGAGTCGTCAAAGCATACCCTGGCGGCAGCTACGTGCTGAAAACACCCTAAGGTGAGTCGACTCCTTGCAAATGGAATGTCTCAACCCTTAGAAGGTACTACTCTCCTGAATCTCAGTAAATTTGGTAAGGCCAGAGGGTAGCTCACCCAAAAATAGCTATAGGCCAAGGAATACCTTCGACGGAAATACTTGTTGTGAGTCAATATATTTTCCAATTCTTATTACCTATCTATTGAAGTGTGTTTCTTTAAACTATTCCAATTTTCTAAAAAGTACTAGAACACACAAAAATTCTAGGAGGTTTAAGTCCCTCACTTTTCTTAACAGGGAGCATAAAAATTTTGAAAGGCCTCCGCGGTCTATCGAGTGCTCGGGGTTGAAATCCCATTTGCTTGTAGAAGTGCCTAAGGGACAAAGCCATTGTAATTATTAAAAAGGCATTCACAGCTAGTTAAGTGCTTGGGGTCGAAATCCTTTTTACATGTATAAGCGCTTAAGGGACAAAAACCCTCACAAATATTTGAAGGGCCTTTGTGGCCTATCGAGCTCTCGGGGTCAAAATCCCCTTCACAATATGAATGCCTTAGGATCAAACCCTTACAAATATTCGAAGGTCCTTCATGGCTTGGCAAGTATAATGGGAATCAAGTCATTTAGAGAAAAAAGAAGAGGAATTTGCGATACCTAACTAAGCTGAAAGGGCTAAGCCCCCTGAGAAGTTTACAACTACTCGTTAAGTAAAGTAAAAGGCTAGAATTTTTATTCAGTCATAAAAAATGGCACAATGGCTTACAATTAAAAGGAGTGAATCCCCTACATACATTCAAGAAAAAGTACAACATTGCAGTACAATACAACAAAGGTAGCTACCATGCCTACGCTAAATAAAGCTAAGGAGGGAGAAACTCCTCTAAGGGGATAGAAGGATCCTCCATAACTATGGACTTGATGGAGGCTATGGACGTCAAGAAATCCTTAATTAGATTCAGTGCCTCCTTATCTAGATCATCAGTCCTTTGCACCTGGGATGAGCTCGATAGTCCTGCTACCAGTTTTTAGGCCTTTAAAATAGAGGAATGCCATCATGATCTTTATCCTTTCCAGTTATTTCGATTTCTCTACTGGAGGAGTTCCCTTGAATACTGATCGGAGTATCCCCACGTCTAGTTTTGGCCTGAGGGGGCTCCCTTTGGATTGGTACAGATTCTGTGTGTACCCTATTGGCTTCCAAACTCAGGGCTCGCACCCCTTGAGTAGAGATGATTGGCTGAGTTAAGGACACGAAGGACGACCCCCTTTCTTGGTTCACCGGTGGACCCAAACAGAAAACACAGAACCACTCCTTGTACAAGGTCCATAAGAATGCAGCTTTTCTTTTTTTCCATTATACTTCTTTTTTAGAAAGCCTCGAGAACTCGAGGCTCCTTTCTTCTGGTCCCTTATCTCCTTCAGCCATCATTCAGCCTCTTTATAAGCTTCGCCGTACTTAGGGTGCTTATCAAGATCCTTACGTTTCATGATGTCCACGGTTTCCCAGAGGTATGCCTCAAATTTACTGATGAGTGTATGCACCTTCATACTAAGCCAAAAGCAATAGGCTTAAATGTTGTCTTCATAAGCCTTAAATGTTTTTTTATGCACTTTGGCATGTACTTCGGGCCTATCATTTCTTTGATAAGAAATTAAGCACAATTGCTCGGTCTAGTTAACTAACTTCTCCAAGTTCTCAACCAGAGATTGAAGCTCTTGGCTAGTCTTCTTCCAACCCTCGAGTTTGGAGGTGGCCTCCCAAACAATGTCACAGAGGGACTTGGCGTCTGTTAAATACTTCTGAGCTTCATGGTGGTAATGAACCATAGCCGCATGGGTGCTTGAGGAAGACTCTAATTTGAAATCCTTAGATGCACTCAAGCATTCTTGAATCGAGCTGAACCCCGCATTGGTGGTCATCTCGGTAAGAAGCTGGCTGTGTTGGTCAAGGAGGAGATTGTGGTCATCCGCTAGCCTATCTTTGGCAGCAGCAAAGAAGTCTATCTCCTCCATTAGATGACTTAAATCGTTAAGCAGACCCCTCTGCATCTCATGTCGCCCACCTCACCATAATGCTAACTGCTCCTTAGCGGCTCAGAGTTCATCTTTGAGGCAGAGAGATCGACACCAGTACCGCCCAGTGTCTATTCGATGGTCCCATGCTCACTCTTCGATTTCATGATACCACTTCTTTATCACTAGGAAGAAGAAGTCGAAGATGGACCCCCCTTTGAGAATATGGGTGCTGTAAGGAACCAGATATAAACTCTACAAAAAAGTAAAAAGAACACACATGTAAGAGAGAATATTTTCATTAATAATACTAGGCTCAAAAGCATAGGGGGTACAAAAATATGTCCAGAATAATTTCTAAGAAAATTCATACATTTCCCCCTATGCTACGCTTTGACTACTCTGGCTGTGGGGTGCTCGAATTGGAGGGCTTGTGCTTTGTCTTTGGCCGAGTCAGGGGGTCCGACTCACTCCACTCCTTATCCTCGTTCACTTTCAGCTCAAAAATTTCCCCTGCTGTAAAAAATCGGCTGGAGGTTTTCAAGTGCTCGAGTAGCGAGAGTTTGATGTCTCCATCTTGAATTGACTTCCACAAGATATGGTCGAGCTGGGAGGACCAGATGTCATTTTTATGTATATCCAACATGGTGGCGTACTCAGCAGGAAATTCCTTGCTAAGAGAGGTGGCAAGAGCATTTTTAGCAAGCTACATGCAGGTCCCAGACAGGGAGAAGAAGATGGATCGAAACCCCTGGGTCTTCACAAGCCTGTTGGGGTAGGCCTCCAGAATGGAGGCTTATTGCTCGGCGGAGCAAAGGTTCACCAGCCGAGTGTTACTGGTCAGGTTTTGACAGACTTTTCCGCCTCCCACAGCTTCTCCTCATTCAACTCATCCTCGTGGTAAGCCTTATATAGCTTCTTCCAAAGCTCCGTCGCCTCAGTAGTGTTGGTGGCAACATCCTTATCCTGGCACGCCTTATCTCAGAAATCCGGCAGAACGGAGTCTAAGGCACTCACGGTCGTAACCACCCCTAGGAATTAGGTGAGAGAGGGGTCAACAGAAGGCTAACCTCCCCCATGGTGAACCCAACTTCGAAGTAAGCATCAGGCTAAACAAAAGCCCCATCACTGGTTTTATACCTTCGAGGGGAGAGACTGCAAGACGATGAACCCTCTCAGTCTCTCTTATCCCTGGCCAAAAGATCTTGGGTCTCCGGCGGAGGTTGATGAACTCGGGGGGGGGGTACTCAAGATATGTTCTTCATATATGAGCTCCTACGTACTCATGCTCAAAGTCGGTGAATTATTGGCAGAAACTCACTGAAACAAAAGGAAGAAAAGTAAGTAAAACAAATACAAAATGAAAAAAAAAAAAAAACAAAGGTGCCACAAACACCTTCGTGTAATTGGGGGGGGGCAACCCTTAAAAGAGGCTTCCACGACATCAATAGTCCCCCTGGTCTTCGACCACCATGGGCTCAGCATCCGAAATGGGTTCTAAGGGCTTTGAAAAGCCAGTACATTTTTCCCTTTTGGTTTCTTACTGGCCTCATCCTCGAAAGTCGAAGGGGTCTTCCTCTTACCTTTATTGGGCTTTCTACCCTCACCCTCTTTCTTCTCCCTTATTTTCTTCTCAGCGGAGGGGGCCTTCCAGGAGTCGGCAGGGGGATGCTTAATTAGAATCAGGTCCTGGCTGTAAACCCACTTTTTGTAAACCTCTGACAGCCAAGTGTAATCGGACACGTTTTTCTTGTAGATAGAAGAAATATCCAGGGACTCACCCAAAAAATTGTCCCTATCCGCAACCACACCCTCCAGAGCTAAATAATTGGAAGTGTTCTTGAACTTGGGCTTTGAATTTCACCTTGGACATAATAGCACTCGGCCTCACTATCAAAAGTGTAAATCACAGGTTTATGCCAGTCTCAGCAATTAGAAGAAATTTTAATCAGGAGATTTAAGAGTCTATAGCTAAGAGTAAGGAACCACTTAATCTCTGTATCCCTATTGAACACGTCTTTCCTACGGGAAAGGTAGTAAAAAGACCTAAACAATTCGTAGCTAGGTGTGATTATTAAGTTGTGGCATTGGGTCATGAACGCTATAACATAAAGTATAACATTCGAATGGAGTTGGGATAAATTAATTTGGTGTTCCTCGAGAAGCCGAGAGAGGATAGGGGGAAGGGGAAGGCACAACTCGAACCGAAAATGGTGCTCATAAACAGCGCATCACCTGGATCTTGCTGGGGTCTCTAAACCACAGGAGTTAAAATCTTCACAAAAATAAAATATCGGCCCCTCTCCTTCCCTCTATATAACTACCTCCCTTAGAACCCTCTCCCTCGATGTGACTCACTTCTGACGGTAACCCTTAGGCGGCGCCGGACAACTTGCCGAGGTCTCTCTATTCCCCCTGCTGGACGAACTAGAACCGGTGGGCAATGAAGAAACGATGCCAGAACTTTGAAGGTGGGAGTTTTCAACTCCGCCAGTAGAAAGAATGGCCGAAAAAATGCTAGAATTACCTCTTCCCCCCAAAGTTATTTGCGACGTCGGGAAAATGTAAAAATAATAAGGCAAAACAAAGGGGAAAATTAGACTTACTATTTGAAGTGGCTGGAATGGACTGGCCGGATTTCTCTAGAAAGTAATGTTCTCTGAAAGCCGCGAGGAACTCTAGAGAAAGAAGAAGAAGTTTTGAGAAAATTTAGGTGAAAAAAAATTAAAGATCCTTGAAGGAGGCTTATATAGAAGCAGGAAAGAGTAATGATTTCCTCGGGCCAAAATTCAAGTAAGAACATGGTTAAATGGGCCGCGTGGGCATAAAATTACCATAATTAATGAGAAAAGTGGCAGCGTAAAATCCAGTGCAGACCTCACGCGCTCGAAGCCATGAGTGAGCATCAGCCCCTCACGTTCTTTCTACTTCTCTTTCCGAAGCTCTCTCGTGAATAAGAGATCGCTCCCCCCATTTCTTACTGTCGAAGGTTCGAATGCAGGCTCATGAACCTCGGGCCTTAATAAAAATTAGAAAGCTAAGGGTCGAACCCCCAATCAATAAATTAATCCAAAGGTTAGGCCCAAAGCCGATTCAAAGAATCCGAAGTCGACTCCGGAGCCGAACCCTTGAACCCATAAGGGGCTCGAAAATTACATCCTGCATCCAACAATGAGTTCGAAGGATCCATATCAAAGGTCGAACCAGCAAACTAATAGGAGAGGATCCGGAGGTCAAACCCGAGAAACCAAGGATGAATTCGAGGGTCGAACCCTCAACTTTCTAGGGGCTTAAGATAATATGTTATTAATGTCGGCCCCGAATGCCTAGCCTAGTCAGCCCAAATTACGCTATTTTATCCCCGTTGTAATATCCTTTGTATAATAACCATTGGGCCGACCCAACGGAGATTTCAGTACTTGCATCACAAGCAAACAAAGGAGTTGCCCTATCTACTATCCTATATAAAGGAGAAATGTAACACTGTATACTCAACTATTCATTCCTAATTCTAAATACACTATCTTGCACTCGGGGGGCTTTATCTTGCAGATTCCGGCTAAAGGAGCGGTGGGTACGGCGGCGGCGGCGGTTTGAGGCGCATCAACAAATGTAGTTGGCACGGGAGAGTACTAGAAATGACATGGTTTTTATTTTCATTCGTTCCATCAAAATTAACATCGTTTGACTATTAGATAAAAGATAAAAGTGTGTTTAAAACCATGCTTTGATTGAAAATGCCAATATAACTTTGTAAAATCTGAAAGTGCAAATCTAAACATATATTTTGGTAAAAAGTGTCAATCTAACCCTAGCAACCAAAATTTGGCCGAAATTCTTTTAAATGACCATTTTACCCCTTTGAAAACAAAGAACATTTTGAAAATGGAAAAGAATGACATTACCCTTCCCATAAAGTGCTCAAACCCTTTTATTGGTCAACAGTGGTCAGCACTAGTTAACGCCGAACCACCGCCGTTCGTCGCTGCCTGCTTATGGTGGCCAAGTTTGATCAGTACTTATACTAATAAGATAGGGTTAGATTAACACCTTAATAAAAAAATATAGGGTTAAATCAGCAATTAGAAAAAATGATATGGTCAGATTAGCACCATAAAAAAATCTTTTTTGAGGAGAGGTCACTCCTTATAAATATGACTTCATTATGGTCAGATTAGCACCATAAAAAAATCTTTTTTGAGGAGAGGTCACTCCTTATAAATATGACTTCATTACTACTTCATGATCTAGTGTATCATAAATATGTTTATGCACTTTTCCCTACATAAAATGAGAAAAAAACGTACCATTAAAATTTTAAATATTTTTCTTTAATTTCAACAATTTTCAGATCGCGGTCCATGCTTAGCAAAAATACAACTACTTTCTTATATTTATGCTCTACCAAATCAACATGCTAAAAATATTGAGGCAAAAATAATTCCGTCATTTTAAATTGAACTTTTAAAAAACTTGTTAAAATAGCCAAACATTGGTTTCTTAAAGACTAAATGACTTACATATAAGGTAATGAGTCACATCCACATAGTACCAATTAGTTTTAAGATGGAAACCCATGATATTTTGAAATTTAACATGGTATAAAAACCCATATTGGATTACTGAGCCGATGTTGAGATCCCGTTGGGTCGTGGAGTGTTTCCACCTTTGCACGCACAGGAAATGTTTAAATAGTCTCATATCTGCTTCTTAAAGACTAAATGACTAACATATAAGATTTTAGAATCCCTCATAATTTTCATGCATTAAATAATAATTAAAAAACATATAAAGTATTGGATCACTTCCACTTATAACCAATTAATTTGAAGAAGGAAGCTCCAGATATTTTAAAATTTAACAAAACTCCACGCACACATACTATGACAATTTATTTTTTTAAATTGTTTCTAACCAAGGTCATGGGAATAGCCCAATTCGCATTGGGTCTGGGCCGGGTTGGCAACCGAGCACCAGAGGCCTGAAACCGGCACACTATATGTTCCTCACACCAATTTTCAATGGCAACCATTTCACCGGTAAATAGTGATGTCAATCTCTGACATGAACCGAGAACCCGACACGGACCGACACGACCGAATTCAACCCGAAACTCGAACCTGACCCAAGAAATATCGATCCGAACCCGCACCCGACACGAACGAATTCAACCCGAAACCCGAATCTGACCTGAGAAATATCGACCCGAACCTG
>JAUOBV010022804.1:0-14582 GCA_032360425.1 Rubia occidens
CAGTTTATGGAGTTTCATGAGGAGGGTGGTACATGATGATAAACCCTGGCTGGTTTTGGGGGATTTCAACAACCCCCTGGATTTTGAGGACATGATTGGTGGATAACCAGTTCAACAACATGAACGAGATGATTTTCAATCAGTGGTTTTGCAACAGCAGCTATATGAAATGAAAACAATTGGTCCTCAATACACATGGTCCAATAGAAGAAATAAAGATGGGAGAATCTATAGCAAAATTGATAAGGCCCTGGTTAATGGGGCTTGGTTGGACCAACTAACAGATTCAACATGCTAGGTAGTGATTAATGGCATCTCTGGCCATATGCCTTTATTTCCGAAGCTACAAAAGCTCCAAGAGAGGAAACCAAAGCCTTACAAATTCTTCAATATGTGGACCTTATCCCCAAGGTTTGAGGCAACTGTGAAGGCTGTATGGGAAATGAAAAAAAGCACAAACCTTACCCAACTATTTCAGAGGCTACACATGCTGGAATCCCCCCCTCCTAAGGAAGCTAAACAAGGATGAGTTCTCAGACATAGAGAAGAGGGCAGCTGCTGCAAAAGAAAGGTGGTTGAGAGACCAATAGGAGCTGGCAAAAGATCCTAGACCACTGCAAAAACAAACTGATGAGGCAGGCAGCAGGAGGGAGGCAATTAAATTGGCAAAAGCTTAGTACAGATTCCTGAAGCCAAGGGCAAAGGTGAGATGGTTAAAAGAAGGAGATAGGCCTACAAACTTATTCTATGAAATGATGAAGACCAGAACATACTCTAACCATATTGTTACCTTGAAAATTGGTGATAGCCCTATTTAGGGAAGGGGGATGATCCAAGAACATCTGGTTAATTTCTTCAGAGACCTCATGGGACAGGAAACCATACCAGAATTTGAGATCAATACAGAATTGCTCAAGAGTGGACCAGTTTTATTAATACAGCAGCAAGCCTAAATGATAAAAGCAAGTCTCAGATCAGGAGGTTTTCCAAGCTCTGAGAAGTATCAAATCCAACAAAATTCCAGGCCATGGTGGATTTTCCAGCCACTTCCTGAAACAATCTTGGAGTATTATTGGTGAGGGAGTTACTTAAGTAGTACAGGGCTTCTTCAAAGGGGACAAACCCCGTACACATTTTAGTAAAGTAGTGATTAGTTTAATCCCTAACAAAACCACAGCCACATAGCCGTTCTGATTATAGGCTTATTTCCTGTTGTTCAATCATATACATGATGGTGAAAAAGATATTATGCACAAGGCTGGGGATGGTGATGCCTACATTGGTTTCAAATATAAAATTTGCATTTGTGAGGGGCAGGAATATAGTTCACAACATACTGCTAACCCAAGAGCTGATCCACAAGTACATCCATGGAGATTTTAAGCCAAGCTTCCTTATTAAAGTTGACATATCAAAGGATTTTGACAGCCTTAACTGGGATTTTCTGTTCCAGTGGCTAAAAATGTTGAAAATACCTGGCCTATTTTTAGAATGGATTAGAAGCTATGTCACCAGTTCCTCCTTCAGCCTCTCAATCAATGGAACCATGTCTCCACCCTTTGATGGGAAATAGGAGTAAAACAGGGAAGCTATGTCACCAGTTCCTCCTTCAGCCTCTCAATCAATGGAACCATGTCTCCACCCTTTGATGGGAAAATAGGAGTAAAACAGGGAGACCCCCTCTCCCCCTTGCTTTTTGTCCTTAGCATAAAGTATCTGACAAGGATTCTAAATCACCCGTTCAAGGCAAAAAACTTTGATTTCCATCAGAGATGCCAGAAAGTGGGGGTTCACAGCTTACTATTTGTTGATGATCTACTTATCTTTACTGCATCTAACACCAAATCATTGCAGGGAGTGAAAATACCTTGCTGGATTTCCAGAAAACTACTAGATTGGCTGTAAATGAGGGGAAATCTCAGACTTTCTTCTCCAAGATGAATGAGGTAGACAAAGACCTGCTACTGGATATCCTGCAGATTGCAGGGGTGAGTTCCCTCTACATTATATAGGCCTGCCACTGAGCTCAATCCAATGGAAGGCAGCAACCTCCAGCATTCTGTTGGAAAAGATCACTGGGAGACTTAAAAGATTGGATTCTAGGAATATGTCTTATGCTGGTAGAGTACAACTTGTTAACACAGTCCTCTTAAGCATCACAAGCTATTGGACTAGTGTTTTCAAACTGCCTGAAAGTATTCACAGAGAAATAGTTGAGCTGTGCAGGAATTTTATATGGGGGAGAGAGCAGGGAGAAAGAAGATTTACTGCAGTAGCATGAGATACAATGTGCAGATCAAAGACAGTATGAGGGTGGGGATTGAGGGATCCATCCATATGGAACAAAGCATCTCTGTGTAGACTAATCTGGGATGTTTGTTCCAAGGATGACACACTCTGGGTGCAATGGGTACATGCCAATTACATCAAGGGTAAGTCTTTCAAAGATTATAGGAGTTCAGAATCACATAGCTGGGGGTGGAAAACAATCATAAAGCTGAAAATGCAAATGGCTAGTAAGCTTGATGAATATGTGAAATGAAATGGAGGATTCAGCATCAGAAGATCCTACAACTTTCAGAAAGGTGGAATGCAGAATGACTACATGGCAAGACTTCTATGGCATCCCCAGATACAACCTAGACATAGGTACTTTCTATGGATGATATTCAAAGACAGGTTAGCCACTGTAGATAGGCAAGTCAAGTTCAAAGTCATACCAAGAGGAGATTTATATTGTTTCTTTCACCTAGAGGAGGAGAATGATGTCCACCTATTTATCAAATGCCCTTTCGTAACTGCCTTGATTCAACAGCTGCAGTTGGAGGTAGCTAGTAACCTGGGGGAACTCAAAAGGAAACTTACCCAACTTATACTAAGGAGGAAAAAGAGCAAACTGAAGACCTATTCCACTATCCTCTACTAGGTATGGATTGAGATAAATTAGAGAATACTTAAAGGTAAGAACCAAGAGATGGAACTACTACTTCAAAAGACCAAAGCTGAATGTAATTGGAAGGAAATATGTAACCGATTGTAAATTTTTGGTTAGAAATTTCTGAATGTAAAACGGCAAGGAGTGATGGCCTAAACTAAGTCTTAATTGATATTTTGATAAATAGAGCCCATTTCAGATTAAAAAAAAGAGTCACTCATTGATACGTTATGTTGAAGCTTTATTGGTATTTAGAGATTCTCCATTAGTCCTTCGATAAATATTCTCAATACAAATACACCATCCTCTCACATTGTTCATCCGCGGTTCAATTTCCTTGCCTCATATTCCATTAGTATGAGTGTTTTTTCATCAAGTACGAGGTTGGAACATGATACAAAAGAAGCGCTGCATTCAATATTTTCCAAGTAGTAATAAGTTTCTTCTAGCATGTGCTCTTGATTCTTTGAAATAGAGTTACATATATTTGCGATAGAGTGTTGTGTATTAGAGGAAGCCATTATTCTTTCATTAGGAAAAAATTTGTGATTTGAATGCGTCTGGATATGACCAAAGCCTCCAATCATCATGCCTCTTCCTCGGCGAAGTGAGATGATCCCGAGTCAATCTCTGGCCTTTGATTGTTAAAGTTGTATGATGGTGTCTCTTTGGGCCTTAAGATGCAGTCAACTAAGCTTGGTTTCACAAATAAGTCACTTATTGATAGTTTATGTTGAAACTCTATAGGTATTTAGAGATTCTCCATTACTCCTTTGATAAATAGGTTCTTCAAAAATGCATCATCCACTCGCAAACCAACCCTTCTCTTGGTTAGTTTGACACATTGCAAATATTCATCCGCAGTTCAATTTCCCTGCCTAATATTGCTTATGTGCGAATGTTTTTCCATTAATTGTGTGGTTGGAAAATGATACAAAAGAAGCGTGGCATTTTATCTTTCCCAAGTAGCAATCAGTCTCCTTTAGCATGTGCTATTGATTCTTTGAACTAGAGTTACTTGCATTTCCAATAGATTGTGGTTGATCTGCGATAGCCATTCTTCATTTATTAGGACAAAAAGTTGGACATGAATACGTCTTGGTAAGACCGCAACCACCCATGATTGTGCTTCTTCCTAGGCAACATTAGAAGATCTCGAGTCAATCCAAGGGCCTTTGATTGTTTAAGCTGTATGATGGGGTATTTTTTTGCTTTAACATTCTTTCAACCAACTTTGTTTAAAAAATAATTCACTCATTTGTACGTTATTTTCAATCTTTATTGGTATTTATAGATTTTCCATTAGTCCTTTGATAAATAGGTTTTTCAAAAATGCATCATCCTCTCGCGCACAAACCTTTCTCTTGCTTAGTTAGAGATATTGCAATTATTCATCCGCGGTTCAATTTCCTTGCCTCATATTTCTTAAGTAAGAGTGTTTTCCATCAACTACGTGGTTGGAACATGAAAAAAATAAAGTGCAGCATTCAATCTTTTCCATGTAGCAATCAGTCTCTTCTAGCATGTGCTCTTGATTCTTTGATGGGTTTATGGTTAATTCAAGATATTGAAAATATTCATTCTTCTACGGTGGGAATCACTCGCTTCATATTGTTCAAGTATGTATTTTTGCCATCAAGTATTTGGTTGGAACATAATACAAAGAGAGCTCGTTCTTCAATCTTTTCTAACTAGCAATCGGTCTCTTCCAACATATGCTCTTAATTCCTTGAGGAAGAATGACTTGATTTGAATACTTCTGGGTAGAACCACAGCCATCCATCACTGTCCCTCTTCCTAGATCGAAGTTACAAGCTCCCTAGCCAAACCCATGCCTTCGATTAATAAAACTGTAGGACGGGGACTTTTTTTGGCCTTGAACTACTTTCAACCAAACTTTATTTTAACAATAAGTCCCTCATTGATACATTATGTCTACGCTTATCCAATAATTTGAGATACTCACTTAGTCTTTTGATAAACATTTTCTTCACAAATGCATCATCCTCCCGCATACCAACCATTCACATGGTTATTTAGAGATATTTCAAGTATTCATCCACGTTATATATTCCATGCTTCATATCTTTCCCTAGTAATAATCGGTCTATTCCAGCATATGTCGTTGATTCTTACAAGTAGACTTACTGGATTTCTGTTGAATTGTGGTTTACTTGTGGTAACCATTCATCTTTAATTAGGACTAAATATCATATTTGAATGCGTCTGGGTAGGACCCGAGCTGCCCATTGTTGTCTCTCTTCCTTGGCCGAAGTGAGAAAATCTCGTGTCAAAGCTAAGCCTTTGATTGTTATAGTCGTAAGATTAGGCATTTTTGAGCCTAAAATATGTTTCAACCAATCTTGGTTTCATCCATAATCCCTCATTTTAACATTATGTTTAATATTGAATGGTATTTGGTGGTTTTCCCTTAGTCCTGTGATAAATATGGTCTTAACAAATGAATCATCCACTCGCACACCACCCATTCTAATGGTTAATTCGAGATATTGAAAATATTCATTCTTCTACAGTGCGATTCACTCAATTCAAATTGTTTAAGTACAAGTTTTTTTCCATCAAGTATTTGGTTGGAACATAATACAAAGAGATTTCCTTCTTCAATCTTTTCCAACCAGCAATCGGACTCTTCCAACATATACTCTTGATTCCTTGAAGTATAATTAATTGATTTTGATTGAATTGTGGTTAATTTTAGGTAGCCATTCTCAGTTTATTATGACAAAAAGTAGGATTTGAATGCCTCTGGGTAGGACCACAGCCGCCCATCAGTGTACCTCTTCCTAGGCCGAAGTTTGAAGATCCCAAGGCAAACCCATACCTTAGATTATTAAAGTTGTAGGACGTGGACTTTTTGTGCCTTGAGCTACTTTCAACCAACCTTTATTTCAACAATGAGTCCCCCATTCATACATTATGTCTAATCTTTTTTGATATTTTGAGATACTCCTTTAGCCCTTTGATAAACAGGTTCTTCACAAATGCATCATCCTCTTGCATACATCATTTGCATGGTTAATTTGTGATAGCCCATATTCATCCACGTTATGATTTACATGCTTCATATCATTCCCAAGTAATATTCAATATGTTTAATCCGAATCGGTATTTGGACATTCTTCTTTAGTCATGCGATAAATAGGTTCTTAATAATTGAATCATGCACTCGCACACCAACCCTTCTGATACTCTCGCATACTAACACTTAGCATTGTTAGTTTACGATATTTAAAGTATTCATCCACGTTACGATCTCCGTGCTTCATTGGCCGAAGTAGAAGATCCCAAGCCAAACCCTTGCCTTTGATTACTAAAGTTGAACGATGGGGACATTTTTAACCTTGTGGTACTTCCAATCAACCTTGCTTTCAACAATAAGTCCCCATCAATACATTATGTCTAAGCTTATCCGATAATTTGAGATACTCCCTTAGTCCTTCAATAAACAGGTTCTTCATACACCAACCCTCCGCATGATTAGTTTGCGATATTTCCAGTATTCATTCACGTTACGATTTCCATGCTTCATATCTTTCCCAAGTAATAATCAGTCTATTCCAGCATATGCCCTTGATTCTTACAAGTGGACTTATAAGATTTCAGTTGTATTGTGGTTGATTTGTGTTAATATTTCATTAGGACTAAAAGTCATATTCGAATACGTCTGTGTAGGACCCCAGCTGCCCATCACTAATCCTCTTCCACGATCGAAGTGAGAAGATCTCGCATCAAACCCAAGCCTTTGATTGTTAAATTCATTGGATTGGGTATTTTTTAGACTTATTGTACTCTCAACCAATCTTGGTTTCACCAAAAATCCCTAATTTACACATTATGTTTAATCTTAACCGGTATTTGGAGATTCTCCCTTAGTCCCGCGCTAAATAGGATCTTAACAAATGAATCATCCACCCTCACACCAACCCTTCTCATGGTTTATTCGAGATATTGAAAATTTACATTCATCAACTGTTCGATTCACTCACATCATATTGTTTAAGTTAGAGTGTTTTTCGATCCACCACTTTTTGGGAACATAATACAAAGAGAGCTCGGTCTTCAATCTTTTCCAACTAGCAATCAATTTCCTCCAACATATGATCTTGATTCCTTGAAGTAGAATTACTTGATTTCAATTTAATCGTGGCTGATTTGATGAAGCCATTCTTAGTGCATTAGGACTAAAAGTCATATTTGAATACCTTTGGGTAGTACTATAGCCATCCATCACTGTCCATCTTCCTACAAACCCATGCTTTCAATTAATAAAGCCGTAGGACGAGGACTTTTTTGGTCGTAAGCTACTTTCAACCAAACGTGCTTTTAACAATAAGTCTCTCATTGATATATTATGTCTAAACTTATCTGATAATTTGAGATACTCCCTTAGTATTTTGATAAACAGGTTCTTCACAAATGCATCATCCTCTAGCATACCAATCATTCACATGGTTAGTTGGAAATATTTCCAGTATTCATCCATGTTAGGAATTCTATGCTTCATATCTTTCCTAAGTAACAATCAATCTATTCCAGCATATGCTTGTGATTCTTACAAGTAGACTTACCGGATTTCTGTGAGACTGTGGTTGATTTGTGGAAACCATTATTCTTTCATTAGGACCAAATGTCAGATTCGAATGCATTTAGGTAGGACCTGAGCTGCCCATTGTTGTCCATATTCAACGAACGAAGTGAGAAGATCTCATGTCAACCCCAAGCCTTTAATTGTTATAGTCGTAGGATTGGGTATTTTTTGCCTAAAATAGGTTTCAACCAATCTTAGTTTCACAAATAATCCCTCATTTACATATTATGTTTAATCTTAAATGGTATTTTGATATTTTCCCATAATCCTATGAAAAATAGGTTCTTAATAAATGAATCATCCACTCGCACACCAACCCTTCTAATGGTTAATTTGAGATATTGAAAATATTCATTCTTCTACGGTGCGATTCACTCATTTCATATTGTTTTAGTACGAGTATTTTTCCATCAATTTTTTGTTTGGAACATGATACAAAGAGAGCTCAGTAATCAAGCTTTTCCAACTAGCAATTAGTCTCTTCCAACATATGCTCTTAATTGCTTGAAGTATAATTACTTAATTTTGGTTGATTTTAGGAAGCCATTCTTAGTTCATTAGGACTAAAACTTGGAATTGAATACCTCTGGGTAGGGCCACAGTCTTCCTAGGACAATGTATAAGATCCCAAACTAAACCCATGCCTTCTATTAATAAAGTTGTTGCACGGGGACTTTTTCAGTCTCGAGTTACTTTCAATCAACCTTGCTTTCAACAATAAGTCCCTCATTGATACATTATGTCTAAGCTTATCCGATAATTTGAGATACTCTCTTAGTCCTTTGAAAATGGGCTCTTCAAAAATGCATCATCCTCTCACATACCAACCCTCCGCATGGTTAGTCTGTGATTCTTAGTTCATAAGGACTAAAAGTCAAATTTTAATACCTCCGGGTAGGACCAAAGTCACCCATCGCTTTCCCTCTTCATAGGCCACAGTTAAAAGATCCAAAAAGACAAACCCACGCCTTTGATTAATGAAGTTGTATGACGAGGATTTTTTTGACCTTGAGCTACTTTCATCCAAATCTTGCTTTCGATAATATGTCCCTCATTGATACATTATGTCTGAGCGTATTCGATACTTCGAGATACTATCTTAGTCCTTTGATGAACATGTTCTTCAGAAATAGATCATGATCTCATATGTCAACCCTTCGCATGGTTAGTTTGCGATATTACCAGTTTTCATCACCGTTATAATTTCCATGCTTCATACCTTTTCCAAGTAATAAATAGTCTATTCCAGCATATGCCCTTGATTCTAAAAAGTAGAATTACTGTGTTTCATTTGGATTTTGGTTTATTTGAGGCAACCATTTTTCTTTCATTAGAAATAAAAGTCGGATTCGAATATGTCAGGGTTGGACCCCAGCTGCCCATCGCCGTCCATCTTCCACGGCCGAAGTGAGAATATCCTGTGTCAAACGCAAGACTTTGATTGTTAAAGTCGTAGGATTGGGACTTTTTTAGCCTTATTGTAATTTCAACCAATCTTGGTGTCACCAATAATCCCTCATTTGTGCATTATATTTAATCTTAATCGGTATTTAGAGATTCTCCCTTAGTCCTGCGATAAATAGGTTCTAGAAAATGAATCATCCACTCAACACTCAAACACCAACCCTTCACATGGTTAATTTGAGATATTGAAAATATGCATTTATCTACGGTATGATTCACTTGCTTCATATTGTTTAAGTACAAGTGTTTTTCAATAAATTACTTGGTTGGAACATAACAAAAAGGGATCCTCATATTCGATCTTTCCCAACTAGCGATCGATCTCTTCCAACATATTCTCTTCCTTGAAGCTGAATTACTTTACTTCAATTGAATTGTGGCTGATTTGAAGCTTCCATTATTAGTTCATTAGGACTTAAAGTCGGATTTGAATACCTCAGGGTAGGGCAACAACTACCTATTGCAGTCCCTCTTCCTGGGCTAAAGTTAGAAGATCCAAGCCAAACATATGCCTTGGATTAATGATGTTGTAGGACATGGACATTTTCAGCCTTTAGATACTTTAAACCAACCTTGTTTTTTACAATAAGTTCCTCATTGATGAATAGATTCAAGGGGCGATTTCACCATGACTAGGTGTTTCTCTTCTTGTACTCTCCCTTCCGCCGGGTTTGGTGATTACTACTAGCAATATGCCTCCATCAATGGGAAAATCTGGTGGAAAAAAGAAAGCACAAGTTAAGGGAAGCAGCTATGGAACACAAACTTCCCCAAAAATGTCTCAACTGTGGGATTTTTCAGTAGCAAAGCAACAGATTGTGGGCAAAGAAAGGGATTAAATTTCTTAAGAAGAGGAGAATCAGGGCTCGACCTTGGCACTGACTGCAGCTGATTATGAAGAAAATGTGGGGATGGGATTCCAGACACCACCAAAACAGAAACAGGTAAGCCACTCAAAAGACAAAGTTACAGAAAGCACAATAGAAGAGGGCATATTGGAGAACAAAAAGATCCCTTGGGGGGAAAGGAAGGATGAGGACATGCCTTGGTCTGCTCTCTTCCAACAGAAGCCACAGGACAAGGTAAAATTTTACGCACCTGTTGAAATTGACGGTCTGGTAATGGAAATTGTTTGTAAAGAGGATGTGAAGGATAGTATAAAAAATTGGGATTCAGTAGTAGTGTGTAAAATTTTGGGGGCCTTTCCTCCTTTCTTTGTGATGAATGGCTTTTTCAGGAGGATATGGAAACATATTTCATAGTGAAAGTATGCCTTGCCAAACCTCGTATTTTCCTTGTTAAATTTCCTCTGAAAACTTGGGCTGATCAGGTTCTAGAAAAGGGGGTCATCCTTTTTTACAGCAAGCGAGTTATCATCCAAAAATGGACACAGAACCTGGACTTACATATCCCTAAAACAGTGCCTGTATGGTTGCAGCTACCAAAACTTGATGTATTTATTGGAAACCTAAGATCCTCAGCACAATATTGAGCCCAATAGGAATCCCTACTAAGCTGGATAGAGCAACCAGTGAGGTGGAAAGGCTGGACTATGCTAGAGTCCTGGTAGAAGTTGAATTGGGGAAGAAAATTCCATATAAACTGGCCTACATAGATGAAAATAAAGTGATCCAAAGTCAGGACATTATCTGTGAGTCAATGCCAGTAAAATGTAGTTTTTGATTGGGCATGAAGGGGAGAAATTCAGGAAGAGAGACACGCCAAAACCTCCTCAGAAGAAAGTCTATGTGCCAATCACCAAAGCTGTTCCAGCGAAAGTCTAAACCAGCCAAGACAATTTGGAGAAAATAGAGGGAGAGGTGGCTTTTAAAAATGTCACAAAAAGAAGAGAAACTGTGAACAAGGATAACCATGATGTACCAGATGACCTCTTACAGTGTTTCAGAGATGCCAGCTCAGACCAGGCAGAATGCAGTAGTAGGGGTATAAATGGAGAAAACCTGTTTACTCTCCTGGCTGATCCACCATATGATAAGTAATATTTTAGCTTCGAATCTCAGAGGGGTAGATAGTGGGGTAAAGCAGAAATAGTTTAGAGAGTTTTTTCTATCCAACCGAGTTGTCTTTCTAGGCTTATTTGAAACAAAGGTTAAAAGAGAAAATGAAAAAAAGGTATGGGGAAACATTGGCCTAGGCTAGAGTTTGGAAACAAATAGCTTGGTCATTTATAGTGGCAGTATATGGGTGGCATGGAGAGAAGATTATTTTATAGTGAAGATTTTGAGCAAGGGTGACCAATGGATTGACATGAAAGTGCTGGTAAAGGGAATGAACATGGTCTGCTACATCACTATGATATATGGCAATAACCAATAGAAGGATAGAAGTAGTTTATGGAGTTTCATGAATGGGGTAGTACATGATGACAAACCCTGGCTATTTTTGGGGGACTTCAACAACCCCCTGGATTTTGATGACAGGATTGGTGGACAACCAGTTCAGCAACATGAACTCGATGAATTCCAATCTGTGGTTTTCCAATAGGCAGCTGTATGAGGTGAAAACAGTAGGTCCTCACTACACATGGTCAAATAGGAGAAAAGATGATGGTAGGATCTACAGCAAAATAGATAGGACCCTGGTAAGTGGGGCTTGGCTGGATCAGCTCACATATTCTATATGCAAGGTGGTGATAAATGGCATCTCTGACCATATGCCTTTAGTCATGGAACTACAAAAGGTCCAACAGAGGAAATAAAATCCTTTCAATTTCTTCAACATGTGGACTTTATCCCCAAGGTTTGAGGCAACTGTGAATGCTATATGGGAAATAGATAAGGTCACAAACCTTACTCACCTGTTTCAGAGGCTGCACATGATGGAATCTCCCCCGAGAAAGCTAAACAAAGATGATTTCTTAAATATTGAGAAGAGGGCTGAAAATACAAAAGAGAGGTGGATGAGAGACCAGCAGGAGCTAGCAAATGATCCTAGATCACTGCAAAAAAAAACAGACAGTAGGAGGAAGGCAACTCAAATAGCAGAAGCTGAGTACATATTTCTGAAGCAAATGGCAAAGGTTAGATGGATAAAAGAATAAGATAGGCCTACAAGCTTATTCTATGCAATGCTGAAGACCAAAACATACTCTAACCATATTGTCACCTTGACAATTGGGGATAACCTAGTCCAGGGAAGGGAGTTGATCCAGGAACACAGGGTCAACTTTTTAAAAATCCTCATGGGACAGGAAATCCTTCCTGATTTGGAGGTCAATAAAGAATTAGTTAAGGGAGGAACAGTTTTATCATTACACCAGCAGGTCCAACTGATCAATCCAGTCTCAGACCAAGAGCTTCTCCAGGCTTTGAGAAGTATTAAATCTAGCAAAAGTTCAGGCCATGATCGCTTTTCCAGCCACTTCTTCAAGAAATCTTGGAACATCATTTGTTAGGGTATAACTCAAGCAGTACAGGCCTTCTTGAAAGGTGAAAACCCCCTACACACTTTAGTAAAGCAGTTTTCAGCCTGATCCTAAAAAAACCACAGCCACAGAGCCCTACTTATTAAAGACCTATTTCTTATTGTTCAGTCATATAGAAGATGGTGACAAAGATACTGTGCACAAGACTGGGGTTGGTGATGCCTACATTGGTTTCAAATAACTAGTCTGCTTTTGTGAAAGGCAGGGATATAGTTCACAACATACTGTTAACCCAAGAGCTAATCCACAAGTAGAGTCATGGATATTTGAAGCCAACCTGCCTCATTAAAGTTGACATATCAAAGGCTTTTGATAGCCTTAATTAGGATTTTTTGTTCCAGTGGCTAGAACTGCTGAAAATACCTGGTATATTCCTAAAATGGATTAGAAGTTGTTTCACCGACTCCTACTTCAGCCTCTCAATCAATGGAACCATGTCTCCACCTAATGATGGGAAAATGGGAGTAAAACAAGAGGATACCCTCTCCCCTTTGCTATTTATCCTCAGCATGGAGTATTTGACAAATATGCTAAACCAACAGTTCAGAGCAAAAAACATTGAGTTCCATCAAAGATGTCATAAAGTAGGGGTTCACATCCTACTATTTGTTGATGGCCTACTTAAATTTACTACTGCTAACACCAAATCACTGCAAGGAGTAAAATGTGTCTTGGAGGATTTCCAGAAAACCACTGGATTGGCTGTTGATGAGGGGAAATCTCATATTTTCTTCCCTAGAATGAATGAGGAAGAAAAGGACATTTTACTTGATGTCCTGAAGATAGCAAGAGGTTAGTTTACATTGCACTACCTAGGCCTACCACTGAACTCATTACAATGGAAGGCAGCAACTTGCAGCATCTTGCTGGAAAAAATCACTGGGAGACTTAAAAGATGGGATTCCAGAAATTTGTCTTATGCTGGTAGAGTTCAATTGGTTAACACTGTCCTCCTTAGCATCACAGGCTATTGGACTAGTGTCTTTAAACTCCCTGAAAGTATTCACAGAGAAATAATTGAGATGTGCAGGAATTTCATATGGGGGAGAGAATAGGGAGAAAGTGGATTTACTGCAGTAGCTTGGGATAAAATGTGCAGGTCAAAGTCAGTTGGAGGGTGGGAACTAAGAGATCCATCCATCTGGAACAAGGCCTTTCTGTGTAGACTAATCTGGGATGTTTGTTCCAAGAAAGACATACTATGGGTGCAATGGGTACATGCCTACTAAATCAAGGGTAAATCTTTCAAAGAATATAGGAGTTCAAAATCACATAGCTGGGGTTAGAAGACAATCATCAAACTGAAATTGTAGCTGGCTGATCAACTTGCTGAATGTGTGATGGGAAATGGAGGATTCAGCATCAGAAGAGCTTACAACCTGCAGAAAGGTGGAACACAGAAGGACTACATGGCAAGAATGTTGTGGCACCCCCGGATACAACCCAGACTTAGATACTTCCCATGGTAGCTCTTCAAAGGCAGATTAGCCACTGTGGATAGGCTGTAAAGTTCCAAGTTATACCTAGAGGAGATTTATGTTGTTTTTGTCACCTAGAGGAGGAGAATGATGTTCACCTATTTATCAAATTCCCGTTCACAACTGCTATGATACATCAACTGCAGTTGGAGGTAGTTTGCAACCTGAGGGAACTTAAAAGGAAACTTAACCAGTTAATGTTGATGAGGAAATAGAGCAAATTGCAGACCTACTCCACTACCCTTTATCATGTGTGGATTGAGAGAAATCAGAGAATTCTCCAGGGGAAGAATCAAGACATTAATCTGCTGCTTCAAAAGACCAAAGTTGAGTGCAATTCGAAGGGAAATATGTAAATTTGTAGCTAAATTGTTAATCTTTTGGTTTAGCAATTTCTAAATGTAATATGCAAGGAGTGATGGCCTAAACTACTGTCCTAGGTGATATTTTGATTATTAAAGCTCATTTCTGATAACAAAACAAAGAATAAGTGCCTTAAATACACCACAATCCATCTGTAATCCAATTTAGTCTTGTTCAAAGAATCAAGAGCATATGCTGGAGGAGACCGAGAGCTACTTGGGAAAGATTGATGACAGGAATTCATTTGTATCATTTTAAACCATGTACTTGATGGAAAAGTGTCCCTAC
>JAUOBV010023009.1:0-14579 GCA_032360425.1 Rubia occidens
CCCTGACAAGACTCTTCTGGTAGTCGTCATCACTTCCTGAGCACCCCTGCCACCCCTGTCATCACCGTGAAGCCCTAAACCCGCCGCTGAACCCTAGCGGCACCACCCGCGATGCCCACCCCCACCATCGAAACCCTAGCGCCACTGGTACTCTTACCGCTCCCCGCTCCCCTTGAGATCTCAGAATTTTGCTGGTGTTCGCCGGCGGTGCTTAGATCGGGTGGAGGCGGAGCACGGACTGTAGATGACGCCGGTGTTCGGCGGAGAATGGGTGGTCGGCGGAGAACGGGTGGTCGGCGGAGAATGGGTGGTCGGCGGAGAACGGGTGGTCGGCGGAGAATGTGGTTGGTTAAAAGATGCTTTGAATGTTCGGTGCAATTGTTTGGATCAGTGAAAGAGAAGAGAGAAGTGGGTGGCCAGCGAAAGAGAAATAGATGGCGGGAACAGCGAAAGAAAAGATGAGGGTGGCAAGAATTTCATTAGGGTTGGGGTATAACTGTCATTTTCCTTTTTACTTTATTTTTTTGAATGGGTAAAATCGTCTTTTCAATTAACGGCCTTAAACTAGTGGAATGGGTAAAATTTCACTTACATAAACTATTTAGGTTTATATTAGCACTTTCAATTATCAAAATATTATATTGGCGCTAATGTTAACTAGGTGGGGTTATAAAAGCACTTTTCTCTTTATTATTTGAAAATAATCATTCAAAAATGCTGGAAAAAAAGTAAAAAATTATAATACTCCCTCTGTCCTAGACTAAACTGTACTTTTACTATTTGATAGTCAACACAGTTAAACTTTGACCACGTATTTTAATAGATTTATAAACAATAATATTATCATATGTGATATTGTTGGATTCGCTGTAATAAGTACTTTTTAAATATTGACTTTTTATTTATTGTTATTATACGTAGTTAAACATACTAACGTTTGTTGGAGTTATTTTATGAATATTCTTGTATACCTTGTAGCCTTAGATAGAATCATTTTACATTTGTGATTCTGTATATGCTGCCTATATATAGACCTCTTTAATGATTAATAAAATCACACGTTCATATTTCACATGGTATCAGAGCCTAAATCCTGAGAACCTTAGAATTTTCTCTCTCACATATAACACACCCGCCACCGCCCTCTCTTCTCCAACCACCGTAGCCGCCTTATCTGATCTGCATGCGCCGCCAGACCCTGTTCCCGCCGACCTCACGCGCCGCCGCATCTTCACCTCAAGCACCGCCGTTGTTGTTCAATGGATCCCCCGAATCAAGTTTTGATTGAAATCTTGATGTCGATATTGAGGATACCATCGCCCCCGCAACGCCTGCCATCGTCACCATCGATTTGCTGCCAGTAGTGGTCGATCCGCCACAGTCCGACGACGCCGCCATCTTCCGTCAAGCCCTCTGCTAGCTGCTGCTCGGCACCGATGGATCGACCTCCATCGATCTCCGGTACTATGCCGGGGATTTCTCTGCCTTGCCTCCCTCGCATCTGTAGTATGTTCATCCGCCAGATTACACATGTTTGCTTATTACTTTTGTGATTTTGAAGTGTGATAATTACAATGATTGGAGTACTGCTATTCGCAATCATTTCATTTTAGATGTAAGCTTGGTTTTCTTGATCGTTTTATCATTAAGCATTTTCCTGATGAACCTTTTGCTAATGATTGAAGTAGTTTGAAATCTATGCTTATTGGTTAGATCATTCAGACACTCAATCTATCTTTCCGTTCGGATGTTACTTATTATGACTCAGTTAAGGAATGACCCACGTATGCGTCAGATTTGTGCGGACATTTACAACTGTCGTCAGAATGGTCAGGCTGTTAACGACTACTTTGGTCGTTCCAAGAAGTCGTGGAATGACTTGCTTGCTTACATGCATCCACGAACTTATGTTTCATGCCCCGATGCAGCTATTGTTCCGGTTGAATGTGAGAGGGAGATGGTTCATCAATTTCTCATTGGTTGGGACGATAGTTATGCCACTCTTCGCTCTTACATCCTTGCACAGGTGCCCTTGTCTTCGCTCGACAAGGTTTACTCGCTTGTTTCTCAGGAGGAGTGTCAGAAGACTATCATCTCAGCCAGTGATTCTGTTACTTCAGGAGACACCATGGCCGTTGCTGCACATTGTTAAACGTAACCCTCCGGTCCGAAGACAGCCGTCGTCATTGATTGTCGGAGCCTCACTTGCACTCATTGTGGCCGTAAGAGTCATAATGTTACTACTTGATTCCGCATTATTGGATATCCGGATTGGTTCACTGAGAATCGACCCCCTGCGCCAGGCCCGAATGTTGTCACAAATCCCAAGACACGCGCCCTACTTGGTGCACTGTTCGCCCCAGCCACACAGCCTGTGACCGCCGCCACCACTCTACTAGTGGGCATCATCGCTGCCGTATTCATTGATTTCGACTGGTCTGCCTTCGGCTCGACAATGTCCAAGGAGCAATGGAGCATGGTTTTAAACATGTTCTCTAAGTTTAATTCTTCCGACAATATGTCAGGTAAGACTGCTTTACCATTGATTCCTGATACCGTGCTTCCTACCATATGACCCGCGACAAGGGTCTTGTTTATGATGTTGACCATGCTGAAAATGTTGATGTTATTCTGCCTGATAGATTTGTTTCTATTGCTGTTGAACATGGCAAGCTTCAATTTGGAGATGTCGTTGTGAATCATGTTCTATTTATTCCGGCATTACGATGCAATTTTTTAAAATTGTTTTACAAGTTAACTGCTGCTTTAAAATATCTAGTTTTTCTTACCTGAAAATTGTGTGTATTACAAGATATCAGCACGAGGACATTGATTGATGCGGGGGAACATCGAGGATGGTTTTATTGATTGCGCAAATTGGGAGTTCCACAATCTACACAACCACCGTACTTGTCCATTGCTGCATCAGTGTCTTCATCTGCTTTATGGCATTAGCATTTTGGGCATCCGTCCTCTTTGGTGTTGTTTTCTATCTCAGTTATTTCTTTAAATACTAGTGATTTTTATAAAACTGTTCCCTGCTCTGTCTATCATCGAGCAAAACAGTCTAGACATACTTTCCTTATTAGTTCTGCTAAGGCCAGTCATTTATTTGAACTTATACATTGTGATGTTTGGGGGCCTTATGGTTCACCTTTTTCTAATGGAGCATTTTCATTTTAAACCATATTTGATGATTATTCCCGAGCTGTTTGGGTTTATTTACTTGTTTCTAAGTCTCAAGTACCCATTGAAGATGAAGGAGCTCTTTTCACTTGTTCAAACACAGTTTCGCCGTCCTGTTCAACGGGTTTGGGCTGACAATGGAACTGAATTTCTGCGTCTCAGATAATTTTTTCTAGAGAAAGGGGTTCCTTTTGAGACCTCCACAGTCTACACACCTCCGCAAAATGGGCGAGTGGAACGCAAGCACAAACACATTTTAAATGTTGCTCGTGCTTTTCGTTTCCAAGCTCATTCACCTTTTGACTTTTGGGGAGAATGCATTCTTACATCTGCCTATCTCATTAATCTCACACCAACACCTGCGTTAGATAGCCCATCACCTCATCACCTTTTGCACGGTCGTGCACCAGCTTACAGCCATATCAGTGTGTTCGATTTCTGTGCTTTACCTCTCAGTTTCCATGGCTACGTGATAAGTTTGCATCTAGAAGTCGGAAGCGTGTCTCTTTCTTGGCTATCCTATTGACGAGAAATCCTGGCATGTTTATGACTTGGAGTCTCGTACTATGTTTGATAGTCGGGATATGATATTTTATGAATATTGCTTTCCATATGCACTAGCTTTTGCGAAGAAGTTACCTGCTGATTCATTGCCACTATAGTTACCTGCTCTTTATGACGACTCTATTTTGGAGCCTCTGTTTAAATGGAGTCTCCGTCATCCTCCAAGCTGAAGACAAACCCAATGCTGCAAACTCAGACTCCGGAGTATCCGTCTCCCCATACCAATCAACGGCCAGCTCTGCCTCAGCTGCGATCATACACCTCTGAGTCACGATCACCGCCATCAGAAGTGCTGCCAGCTCCATCCGCTGACCAACCGCCTGCTGCTAAGCTGCGGTTTTCCCTAGAGATGTCGTCTCTGTCAGTTCAACCTGTTAATCCACAGAGCACTCATCTCTGTCAGCCATTGAAAGATTATATCTACACTGCTACTCCTTCGATAACCCCCCTGCTGATCCCTCATCGTTTGCTATACTGTCCTCAGGTACTGTTTACCCTATTGCTGATTATGTTTCCTGTGATAAATTTTCAATTTTGCATTCTAGATATTTAGTTGCAGTTACAGATGTTGTTAATCCGAATACATATGCTAATGCTTCTCTCCATTCTAATTGGTGTGCTACCTTGTCCGATGAGATTGACGCAGTCAAGCGGAATAATACATAAGTTCTTGTTAAAAGGTCATTGGATGTAAGTTGGTGTATTAGACCAAGTTCAAGTCTGATGGTTCCATTGAGTCTGACAAGGCTCGTTTGGTTGTTCTTAGTAATCGTCAGATTGAGGGCACTGACTTTATTGAGACATTTGCTCATGTTTCCAAGTAGGGGTGTCAAATGGGCGGACGAGTCAAATACGGGTTGGGTGAAATGGGTAATTAAAAAATATGGGTATGACCCATTTTATGATGGGTAAAAAATGGGTCGGTCAAAACGGGTCGAGTTGAAACCCGCTCAACTCGCGGGTTGAAAGTTATTCAACTCACGGGTCAAAAATGGGTTTACCCGCGGGTTCAAACCATATATATATATGTGTGTGTGTGGAAAATCATACTACTACGAAGTGATCCAAACATTTCTTCGGCGTTGATTTAACATATTCAATCAAATGAATGGTTTAACATTTCGTCGGTGTTGAAAGCAAAGTTATATGGCCGGAACTTAGTTTGCCATTTCTTCGGCATTGCTTCAATAATTTCTGCTCTAACTGAGATGAATATTTGAACTTTCATCCAAGATTAGCTATGCTCCAAAGAAATGAACTCTGTTTGTCTGGTTTGAAAAATCTGAAGAGCTCTTTGGACGGAAGCTTGTTTGGGGGGAAGAGTTTTTCATTTTTATTTTTTTATCACCGAAAGCAATCCATTTTTACCTAAGCTCACATTAAGCAACCCATGTCTTAGAAAAATATCTCAAAACACAAAATTGGATTCAGATAACACTTCCAACAAACAAGAGTAGTAATAATAAGTCTCAACGATGGCATGGTAAGACATGCACGACGAATCAATGCAACCTCCTTGCTTCTCTCTCGGACTCGAGCAGGGTGAGGACATCCCTCTCGCAGACTGGTTCCTTGACGTTCCGGCTCCGCATGATGAAACGGTTCTGGTCATCGAGAAATTGCACTCTCACTTGAGTCACATGTCCTCTGGAGCCGGTACGCCCCATCACTTTTATCAGAATAGCGTGCTTGGTTTTGGAATTCATTCTTTGAAGCTTCACAATAGCGTGCTTGGTCTGGGAATCCATTCTTCGAAAGCAAGGATTGCAGACTAAGGGAGAGGGTTTTTTCTTATGGGTATATATATACTATCCCATATGGGTTTATATACCAACTCATATGGGTAAATTTGCGGGTTTCAACCCATGTGGAAAAACCTGCGGTTAACAACCAACCCAACCCATTCGACCCATATTTTTCAATTACCCATTTGACCCATTACCCATTTAACCCATTACCCATTTTACCCATATCCATCCGGTTTAAAAAAATAAATAACCCGCTTGACCCGCGAGTTACAGGTATATTTTGACACCCCTATTTCCAAGTGAGTTCGGTTCCTCTTTTCTTGGCTGTTGCTGCTATTCGTGGATGAGATTTGCATCAGATGGATGTTCACAATGCATTTCTCCATGGTGCTCTTGAGGAGGAGGTTTACATGCGTCCGCCTCCAAGTTATACACTACCGGCACCTGGTTCTTTTTGCAAGTTTTGCAAATCTCTTTATGGTCTTTGGCAAGGTTCGCGAAATTGGTTTGCAAAGCTTTCTGCTGCTCTTCGTCTCTTTGGTTTTGTTCAGAGTAAGGCGGATTACTCTTTGTTATCTTATCTCTGAGATGGTGTGTTTCTTCATGTTCTGGTTTATGTTGATGATCTTATTGTTGCTGTTTCGTCTCTGGAGATGATGATTAAATTCAAGAAGTATTTGTGCTCCTGTTTTCATATGAATGATCTTGGTGCTCTAAAGTATTTCTTGGGCATTGAGATAGCTCGTCTCCCTGATGACATGTTTATATCTTAGCGAAAATATATCTTGGATATTTTGTCAGATACTGGGTTATTGGCGGCAAAACCCATTGATTTTTCCATAGAACAACATTACTTGGCGTGAGATGATGGTCCGTTGTTTGATGATTCGGCGCAGTATATGCGTCTGGTTGGGAAGCTTATTTATCTTACCATCACGCATCCTGAGCTTAGCTACTCAGTTCATACCTTGGCTCAGTTTAGGGAGAAACAACGGTTGGCACATTGGCAGGTTGCACTGCATGTTTTACACTACTTAAAAGTCATCCTGGTCAAGGTTAATTTCTTTCGGCTAAGAGTTCGATTCTGCTTACGGCATTTTGTGATTCTGATTGGGTGGCTTGTACAATTACTAGGAGATCTTTGACTGGTTATTTTGTGATGATTGGTGAATCTCCGATTTCTTGGAAGACGAAAAAACAGTCAACTGTTTCTCGTTCTTCGGCTGAAGCAGAGGATAAAGCTATGACAGTTGCTTGTTGTGAGTTGTTGTGGCTAAAGTATTTTCTTCGTTCATTGAGTGTTGCTCATCCTACTCCGATGCGTTTATATTGTGGTAGTCAAGAAACTCTTCAAATTGCAGCCAATCTAGTGTTTCATGAGAGAAAGAAGCATATTAAGATTGACTGTCATTTTGTTCGTGATCTGGTACAGTCTGGTGATGTGGTTACTTATCATTGGTACTTACAGTCAGCCAGAAGATTTGTTTTCTAATGCTCTTTGACGACAGTCCTTTCAGATTTTACTTAGCATGTTGGGCATCAGTAGGAGGGTTGGAGATATTTTATGAATATTCTTGTATATCTTGTAGCCTTAGATAAAATCATTTTCCATTTGTGATTCTGTAAATGATGCCTATATATAGGCCTCCTGTATGATCAATAAAATCACATGTTCACATTTTACAACGGTCAAACATGTAAACTTGATAATATGGAGATTGTATTGTACGATTCAACCAAATTACATGTGGAATACAATTTATGCCACTGAAGAATTCAATGCATTCGACATCAAGCATGTAGCTCCCACAAGCTATTGTTGACGATGTGAACTCTGAAACAACTGTTGGCAGACCTGCTGCAATACATGAAATTTTGTAAGTAGGTACAAAAACATCACGTTGGAGATGCTTTTATACTCCTTCATCCTAATTTAAGAGCATCCACAATGGTAGTGGACTTGAGGAGTACTTATTAAGTGCCACATTATCAATTTTTAAAAAATAGGTAAGAACCAAATACTAGCAATGGAATGATATTCGAGGATCACTTCTTTAACGACACATCACCATCTCTAATAATTTTTTTTAAATTTATATATTTAAAATACCAATACCATGCAAATTAAAAATTATACTGTATTGACTATATAAATAAAAATGCAAACATGTTTATTCTTTCATCCAAAATAATATGTTTCTGGATTTTCAGGTTTCAAGTCCTGATAGACTTTCTTGATGCTGAATTTCACCACCTCTTCCTATTGTATCTAGGGGAAAACAAGGGGGATGGGGTGCCGGAGCCACCCCTAGGATCTAGTGTCCCGGAATTTAGGCCTAGGTGCCATCAGAATCCATGGATTCCACCCCATTGAAAGGTTGCAGCGCCCCTTTCCGGCAATATCCCGAAGAAGATCACGACTACTATTATATTTTTTTTGGTTCCTCATAAACAAAAAAACGCCATTTTTCCATAAGTGAAACAACTTCGTTTTGTATGCATAAAAGCAAAAAAAAGGATGGCCAATTGGGCTGAAACCCAATTGACCCAATAGTAATAATTTAATTTGACATATTTTTCTTATTTGATGTCAAATAGGTTATGGATAAACTCTTAATTCAAAGTAGTGGACCATCTATTTTTAAGAGATCGAGTGAACCAAATGAAGAAATGATTAATGAAGAGGGTAGTAGTCAAAATCATTCTCGTGTTGAGTTAAATTTGGATGATGTTATAAATGATCCCTAGAAACATAAACCTATTAAGGATTTTGATGTTTCTATTAGAGATAAAGTGATGAGAAAATATGTGTTAAGAGGTCCTTGCCAACCTAAGGGTAATTCTTTTCCAAAGACAAAGTCTGGAAATGACTATAGATGTTTTCAAAATTCTTGGTTTGAAAATTTTGATTGTTTGGAATATAACGCATCAAAGGATACATCATTTTGTTTTTTTTCTCTCTCTCTTTAGGAATTCACATAAAGGATGTCGAGATGTAGAGGATGCATTTACTGTAAGTGGGGTTATTATGTTAGTGATTCTACTTCTAGAAACACAAGTATTAGAAAGTATTTTTTATCAACTGATTTGTCGTTGCAAAAATCTAATTATTATGTATTTATCTTATTATGTAACCATTGTTCGTTAAAATATATTTTTTACTAAACATTAAAAAAATTCGTCTCTATTTCAACTCCCTCTTATAATACGTCTTGGTTCTGCCACTGCTTGTATCCATGCTTCCATATTCTGCATTTTGCTCTTGCATTTCATCAGATTTTTTACCAGCCATGATACATCTGCAGGAATTTTACAAGTCATCAAATCATCTCCTTTTATATAGTAAGAGTGGATCCATTTGATCCATAATTTGTCAGACTTCTTGTACAGATTCCGTAACACCTTACTCATGCTTGTATAACTCCATTCAATCAGTGAAATGACATTCAGTCTTCCTAGTTTTTTTTGTTTACAAATCTTCTCCCAGGCTACTGGTGACTTCCTAGTTATATTTTCCCCAGCACTCCACAAGTAAGACCTGCAAAGAGCCTCTATATGCTTCAGTATAGCTTTAGGCATAGGGAAAACTTAGATCCAGTAGTTTGTTACTGAAAAAGCACACTCTTGATCAGTTGCAACCTGCTTGTATAGCTTAACAACTTGGCACTCCAGTGTTTAATTTATTCCAACAATTTTATCTACTAATGGCTGGCACATCTGCACAGTTAACTTCCTGTTAGCAAGAGGAACCCCCAAATACTTGAATGGAAGACTGCCCTATTCAAATTCACCGATAACCAGTATCTTCTCCTTTTGTTCTTCCTCCATTCCTCCAAAGTACACCCTGTATTTGCACTTACTCACTTTAAGTCCCGTTGACTCTTCAAACTTGTGGGAAGGCTGCATCAAGACTGATACTACTTCTTCCTCACCTCTGGACATCAGTAGAACATCATCAGAAAAGTTCATATTATAATCCACAATAGCTCACATCTCAGATGATACTTAAAACCAAGTTTTTGTTCAACACTTTGCAAGAATCTTGTCATATACTCCATGACCATCATAAAAAGTAATGGAGAAATGGGGTCCCTCTACCTTAATCCTCTCCTAGCTTGGATGAAAGAAGTGGATTTTCCATTCACCATATACCTATAGGACATATATATGACCCCCACCATCACCCAATCTGTGAACTGTTAAGATATTTCTATATATCTCATGATTTTGTCCATTGCATCTAAATCAACAGTGTCATATGGCTTTTGAATGTCCATCTGTATTGTGCATCTCGGACCCCCTGATTTCCTTCTATATTACCTCACTAGCTCATAGGCTATCATAATAAGATCATGTATGCTTCAATCAGGCACAAAGCTGCTTGATTCAGTTGGAAAACTTCACTAATCACCTTACTGAGCCTGTAAGTTAGGATTTTGGATATAATCTTATACACTGTTGTGCAACAAGATATAGGCCTCAAATACTTAACTTTAACATCAACAGGGTGTTTTGGAATAATAGTAACCAAGGTTCCATTCACTGGTCTATACAACTTGCATTTCTCAAAGTATTCTCCCAGTTTCAGCATCAAGTCCTCATTCACAACAGCCCAATTATCTTTGAAAAACTTTGAGTTAAACCCATCATAGCATGTTGCTTTTAAGTTACTAATAATTTTCAGTGCTCCCTAAACTTCATGGGTACTAAGAGGTAGAATCAGGTTTCTCCTACTGGTGTTACTCAGTACATTCCCGCTTCTAATCGCCACTCTGTCCATACTTCCTGATCTGCTTGCATCTTTCTCAACGAGTTGCCTATAAAACTCCAAAAATTCATCCTCCATATCTGCTTGTTCTGTGATTACAGTCCCATCTTCCTTTACCATTTTTTGCAGTCCAACCACCTTTTTTTTACTGAAGCATGTAAATAAGCATTATTTCCATCTCCCAGTCTTAGCCAATCTATTTTTGACTTCTGTTTTGCTACTTTCACATCAACATCATTCCATTTCTACACCTCTTAGATCCTCTTAATCACCCTTGTCTCTCCTTATTCATTTTCTGGTTTGCCAGGTCTCTTTGTGCTTTAGCTAACTCTTCCCTGGCCTCCTCCAGTTTTTTCCTTATCCCTCCATTCTGCCTGGTATGGTTATTTAAATCCTTCTGTAGCCTAAATAGTTTCTTCCATTATACATACATAAGACTTCTATTCAAAGGCTTACTCCAACTCACTTCAATAGCTTGTACAACCTCTCTTTTCTCCATCCAACAGTTTAAGTATTTAAACTGTCTACACCTTTTAACCTTCTCCTCATACACCTTTAATCTGAGTAAGGAATGGTTTGAACCCCCAGGGTTCATATTCTCCACTACTGCTTCAGGAAATTTTCTAAATCAATCTGAGTTAACTATTTCTCTGTCAATCCTAGAGTAAATACCCCCATTGACCTATCTGCTCGACCATGTATAGTTGTCCCCACACTGTCACATTCATTGAGACCTGTTTTAAACATCATTTTCTCCAGACCCACAAATTCATTCAACTGCACCTCATTTCCAATTATCATATCTTCAGTTTTTAGTACATTATTAAAGTCCCCAAGTACAATCCATGGCCCCTGGACATATTGCTGAGATTACTCTATCTCCCTCCACAGTGTCTTTCTCTATTTCAGTTAATTTCCTGCATAAACTGAAGTGATCTAGAACAGTAATTCCCCATTTTTTGTCACCTCACACAACATCATTTGGTCAGATTTCTTCTTTATATGAACTTTAGCCCTTCTAAAATCTCACATTATCCATATTCTCCCATTTGAGTGCTCTTCATAATTATCTAAGAACTTCCAATTATCAACAAAACCTTTCATTATCCCACCAACTTGCTCTTTTTTTTTACTCTAGTTTCAATAATGATAACACACATACAGTTTAAACCTTTGAGGCGGGCTCTAACCTCTCTCTGCTTTGCTATTTTATTCAAGCCCCTTACATTCCATGTTGTGATCATGTTACAAAACTATAGTCTCCTAAGGGATCATGCCAAATCCCTAAGGCTTTAGGCTCTGTACCACCCTTCTCCCCAATACTCCGTTCTGCACCAAGTAGTTCATCCACAGTTTCCCTTTGTCCATTTTTTCCCACCCTATCAGGCACACCAACATCAGATTTTCTATTTTTCCCATTGCTTCTTGTCTGAACAATAGTCCAAACATTTTCTTCCATACCAGTAGTTGCACCTTCACCACCATTTGCTAACCCTTTTTATAACAATTTTCTTAGTTTTCTCCATACCGTTCTCACCTTTTCCATCCTCATTTATTGTTTTTTATCACCACTTTTGTATCACTTTCCCCTTACCACTTTTCTCCAGGCATACATGTCATCCCATTTGGCACTTACCACAAAATAGTGGTCTACCTTCCAGTTCAACTTCTTGTTTAACACCTTGCTTTCTATGTCTTTAATAACGATACTTTCGAGAACCTTCTGAGAAATGTCAATTTCCACTAAGATCCTAGCATAAGACACTCTAAATTTCTCTTCTCTGTATTCATTAGTAAATAATGGCTTGCCAATGACACTACCTATCTTCCCCAAACTCTTTGCACCCCATAGATGAAGTGGTAATCTCACAGTTTTATCCAGATTGGAAGTGTACGAGCCATATAATCTTTCAGGGAGAAATCTTGCTTCCAAATCTGAAGAATCATCACCATATTGTATATGGTTTATGGTCCCTTTCGCAAGACACCATCCCTATCCTCTTTTGATTAGAATCTCATAATAAAGTATCCCTCATCATCATACAATAATTCCGGCTTTGAAACAAATGTCCAGAACTTCACCATGAATATTTTCTCAGCATTCATTGTTAAATCCCCCCCCAAAGACTTACACGATCAACAAGTTTTCCCAGTAATCTAACTCAGATTTTGCATCATCTAGCTCAATTTCAACTTCAACTTTGTCATCTACAACCTTAGGTGCTACATAATCAATTTTCAAGCCATTAGACAGATCCCGATTTCCACTGATAACATCTACCCACATATTCCTTTTAACTTCCCCATCACCAATCCTACGCCCATTCACATGGATCTCAGTTTTGGGTGTAGTTGTAAGCTCATATTCCTCAGTAGCCTCAGTTTCTGATCTCGCTTCTTCCATCATCTTCTCTTAACTGATATGTTTTTGAATGGTATCCACATCATTTCCCTCCTGTTCTGTGTTGCTCCACTCCTCCGCCAGCAAGACCACCTTATTCCGTGGCTGGCCTCACCCACGTTTCAAGGCCGGAACAATCGCATGTTATGTACGTATTTTTTCTTCAATTTGATATCAGGTATAAAATTACATTTGATCCTTATTTTCAAAACGTTTGGAAATATATTCAACGTTGTCCGATCCAAGTTGATGATGTTTACCATATTGAATGTATGTATTTATAAGCCAAATTATTTTTATCGTTAGAAGCATTGCTTTTCAGCAAAAGTATTTTTTTATTTTAAATTATAATTAATTGAAAATACAAACAAGTCATGCCAAGTGTCAATCATTGGTTGGTTGGCCAATTCATAAATAAAAAGGTACCAACTTCTTAATTAAGAAGCAACTCCTTATTAAGGAGGGATTCTTAAAACTCCACAATGGTCCTCCTTAAATAAGGAGTTCTCCTTATTAAGAATTACAAAAACTTGATTGAGACGGTCCCAGTCAATCTTATGGTGAGACAGAGGGTTTAAGTAAAATTATTTAAAGATGAGAAATGATATGGGGTACTTTTTATAATTTTTAAAAGTTTACTTAGTTGCTTATCTCACCATAACGCATGGTGAGACGGTGACATATGAGTTTTCTCATTAAGAATAGTGAATTAAGATTAACCATTGTGGATTATCTAAACTCCCCAAGATAACACATTACTATTGAGTAAACAGTTGTTCACTTTTTATCAAACTTTACAATTTGGATACCTAATTTTTAAATTTGTCTTTTAAAGGCACTTACCTTTTTATTTATGTCATGATATGTAGGGGTGTTCAAATGTGGATACTCGTACTTTCGGATATCTGCACATTTTGATACCCGCATGTGCGTGTAGTTGAAAATGCAGCATGTAGCACTGGTCCAGAATAATTGGGTACCCGCAATGCAGGTACTCGGCTTGATCGGGTCGGGCAACAGGGTATCCATTAACCCGCTTAAAATTGAAGCTTTTGAGATAGTTATTATTTCATTATGTTACATATATTTGTATTAATGCAAGAAAAATATCTTTGCAATGATGACAATGTAGTTTAACAATTGAATTCTTGTGATATTGTTTTATACAAATAATTATCACTTTCTATCATTCAAAAATTCAGCATATAATGATTACTAAGAGTAACAACATCATCATCATCATCATCATCATCATCATCATCATCATCATCATTCCCTAGATTGGATGAATATTTTTAAAAAAATACTAAAATGACTAGGAACAAATCATTGTGTTAATTTTTTAATTTTTTTTGAAAAATCCTTCAAAGATGCTGGGAAATATGCCCAACAACGATTACAATAAGAGGAATTGACATACAAGCTAACTAGCCTCTAGCAATAACTAACACATTGCAGGGATATCTAAATTACATGTCAACCAGACAGACCGTCTGTACTATTACAGAAAAGAGGTCCAATAAAAATGTAACATCGCCCTTGGATATTAACTAGGTTCCCACAAAAATCATGACCACTCGGCAGAGAAGAGCGTATCACGCATCAAAATCACTATGCCAAATAGAAATCTTCTATAACTGTAACACCACTTAATCCAACCACGATCTCTGTTGTCTAAACTGTAAACACCTTGAAAAACATAGATATGACAGATCAAAATTAATGGAACTCGAATATAAAACTACAAACAAAATACAAACACAAGATCAGTACAGATAGATCGAGAACAAAACATTGACACAAACAACTGAATCGAGTTATTATCATAAACACAATGATAAGATATCAAAAATGTCATTTATTACTATTTTTCTATTTTAATATTTTTAGGAGGTCAACATTATACTCTTTT
>JAUOBV010023204.1:0-14568 GCA_032360425.1 Rubia occidens
CTAGCAATCTTCCAACAAAAAGATATCAAAAGAGATGTTAAATGCCTCAGAAAATCCATGCATTTGACGTCGCATCAGACTCCAGAATATGTTTTAGAAGCAGGCCAGGGTTTAGAGTTTTGGGACCAATAAGACTATTCTCAATTGTGAAAACAGTGAAATCTCATGTTTTGAAAATGATTGAATTATTTTATTACATTGAGAGACTTGGTTTTCCATATGGCCGAGAGTTGGCCATTGACATCATTCTTCATTCACTTCCCGAGGGCTAGGATGCTTTCAAGTTGAATTATAATATGAATGGAATGGAGAAGACTTTGACTGGGATGCATTGGATGCTTAAAATTGATAAGCCAAGTGTTAAGAATGAAATCAAGAAAGAGATTCTCATGATAGAAAAGGGAAATGGGTTCAAGAAGTCATGGAAGAAGAAGGAAGTGGCAAAGGGTAAGGGGAAGGGAAAGGGAAATGGTAAGAAAGATGCCAATGCTCCTAAATTGCAACTTTCTGCTAAGAAGCAGAAAGGTTCAAGTTCTGATAAGTCCCAATGCTTCTAGTGCAATGACACTGGATATTGGAAAAGGGAACGGTCACTAGAAGTGAAGGTATTTTAGTTATAGACTGTCATTTTGTTAACCCTACTTCATGAGTATTAGATATCGGATGCGGTTCTCACATTTGTTCAAACGTCCAGGGACTAACAAAAAGTATGAGTTTGCCGAAAGGAGAAGTTGACCTACACAAGGGAAATGGAGCAAGGGTAGTTGTATTAGACATAGGAACGTATCATTTTTCTTTGCCCTCTAGGCTTACACTAGATTTTAATAATTGTTATTTTGTTCCAAGTGTTAACAAAAAAGTTATCACTATTTCTATGTTAGACATGGAAGGTTTCAATTTTATAATAAAGGACAGTTGCTGTTCAATTTATTTGAAAGAGATGTGTTATGGATCAATAAAGTTAAGCAATAATCTTTACTTGCTTGATTTGGATACACATATTTTTAACGTAAATATTAAAAAGGCTAAAACAAATAATTTGAATCCAAATTACCTTTGTCATTGTCGATTAGGCCACATCAACATAAAAAATACATTACGATACTCCAAAAGGAGGGCATTTTGGAATCATTTGACATGGAGTCGATCGATTGATAAGTGTGAATCTTGTTTGATGGAGAACATGACAAAATCACCATTCAATGGGTTGGGTGAAAGATAAATTGAACTATTGAGTCTTATTCACACTGAAGTGTGTGAATCAATAAGTTCAAATGCAAGAGGTGGATTCAGTTACTTCATTACATTCTCCGATGATTTTAGTAGATATGGTTATGTCTATTTGATGAGAGACAAATTGAAATCCTTTGAAAAATTTAAGGAGTTCCAAAATAAAATTTAGAATCAACTTGGCAAGAAAATAAAAGCACTTCAATTAGATCAAGGGGGGCGAATATTTGAGCCAGGAATTCGTTCACCATCTGAAATATTGTGGAATTTTTTCACAAATGACTCCTCTAGGAACACCACAATGGAATCGTGTTTCCGAACGGTGAAATAGAACCTTATTGGATATGGTTCGTTCGATGATGGGTCAATCAAATCTTACAGTTTTATTTTTGGGACATTATCCTCTAACAACAACTTTCACACTAAACCGGGTGCCGTCTGACGGTCTAGAAAAGATGGCATATGAGTTTTGGACATGAAGGGTTCTTTTTATGTCTTTTCACAAGGTTTTGGGTTGCGAATTATTTTTCAAAAGGTTAATCTCTGACAAACTTGCATCCAAGTCTGACAAATGTCTTTTGTAGGATATCCAAAAGAGACAAAGGTGTATACTTCTACAAATATTCTGAGAACAAAGTTTTTGTTGCTTGAGATGGTGTTTTTTTGGAGAAGGATTATCTTTCCAAAATGACAGGTGGGGGAAAAATAGACCTCAACAAGGTTCAAGGTGAGAAACAATCAGAGCTGGAAACATCTATCCCTTCAGAAACACCTATTTTCCTACGATGAATTCGGAACAAGGCTTAGAGACAACTGAAGTCACTCTTACCCCACGCAGGTCTAAAAGGTTTAGGCTTCAGACAAATAGGTACACTAATGTCCTTTTGACTGAAAACCATGAAATCATGCTTTTAGAAGTGATGAGCCACCGACCTACAATCAAGCCTTAATGAGTCTTGACTCTGCAAAGTGGCTTGAAGCCATGAAATTTGAAATGGACTCTATGTATGAAAATCAAGTTTGGAACTTGGTTGAATCACCAGATGTGGTAAAACCCATTAGAAACAAATGGGTCTTTAAAAACAACACTTACAAGGATGGATACTTTTACATTATCAAGGATAGACTGGAAACTAAAGGGTATCAACAAGTCCACTGGGTGGATTATGATGGACTATGATGAAACCCTTTCTTCAGTTGCAATGCTTAAGTCTTTTCGGATTCTCCTAGAAATTGTAGCTTAATGGGATTTTGGAAGAGAGTGTGTATATGACACAACCTGAGGGTTTTGTAGACAAAGACAATGCTAGGAAGGTATGCAACTTTAGAAGCCCGTTTGAGGATTGAATCAAGCATCCATAAGTTGGAACTACATTTCGATGAAGCAATTTAAAATTTTGTCTTTCAAAGAAGTGTTGAAGAATCTTGTATATACAAGAAGGTCAGTGGGAGCAAGATAGTGTCCTTGTACTTTATGCCGATGACATTTTGATTATTGGAAATGATATTTCTATGCTGGAGTCTGTAAAAGCTTGGCTTGGAAACTGTTTAAAAACAAAGGATTTGGGAGAAGCAGAGTACATATTGGGCATCAAGATCTGTAGACATAGATCAAAGAGCATGATTGGACTTAGTCAAAGAACTTATACTGATAAGGTTCTAGAAAGGTTCAATATGAAAGACGGTAAAATAGGATTTCTACCCATGACTCATGGCATGACTCTATGCAAGACAAAGTGTTCAAAAACACCTGATGAGCGAGAGAGAATGAGTATGATACCTTATGTATTGGGAAAATGATCTATCATATATAATATAAGATGTACTTGGCCTGATATCTCATATGCTTTGAGCATAACAAGTAGATATCAATCAGACCAAGGTGATAGGCATTACTGTGCAGCTAAGAACATTATGAAGTACGTGAAAAATACTAAAGATACATTCCTGGTGTATGGTGGACAAGATGAGTTGGTTGTTGAGGGGTTTACTGGTGCGAACTTACTGATAGAGATGATTTCAGATCTCAATCTGGTTACATCTTCTGTTTCAACGAAAGAGCAATGAGCTGGAAAAGTGCTAAGAAAAGCACTATTGAGGATTCTACAACTGAAGCTGAGTACATTTCCACTTTTGAGGGTACAAAATAAGCTCTTTGGAGTAGGAGTTTCATCACATAGCTTGGTGTATTCCCCAGCATAGGTGACATGAAAGCTATGTATTGTGATAGTATTGGAGCCATTGCTCAAGCAAAGGAGCCAATGGAACACCACTAGTCCAAACATGTACTCAGTAAATTTCACATTCTTCTAGAGTTTGTTGAGAGAGGTGAAGTTACGATATGCAAGGTGGGACAGGATACCAATGTGGACTATCCTCTAACTAAACCTCTTCCGTAGACGAAACACGAAGTTCATAAATTTTTGATAGGAATCAAACATAATGGAATTTGGCTGTGATTTCTTTGATGTTTTATTCATGATTGTATTTCATGATTTTATAAATTGAAGATTAAACCATTTAATTTCTAGGGAATTATATTTTCATATTCATTTAATTTGTTTCAGTGTTAAATGAAAGTCCAAAATCAATTTACATCTCCATATAGGATATCAAGAATATATCCTGGATAATGAAACCCTATTTAGTGAACTGGAGTGTAAAATTGATTGTGTCCCAAGTCTAGGTGATTGAGAATAGACACTAATGACTGATAAGACTAGTTTGCAAGTTGATTCACATTGTTGTTTCATGGGCTGAAGGACACTGGATGTCATGAATCGATTGGAGATAAAAACCTTCATGCATGTGTTGACCATTTCATTTGATTGCTAGTTTTAGTTAAGTTTACACGAGAAAGGGTTTAGATGACCAATATTAGTTTTCTTATCTAAATTCTAGGTTTTGCAGACTTAATTGAATCTAATGGACACTTTGTATTCACGAGCACCTAGATTTTCCTTTATGAGAAAACTAGTATGTTGCTCGTGAGTATTTCAACATCATTCGGTAGAAGCCCATCCACAAGAGTGGCAGAAGATATTTGAAGACCATTTGAAAAAATGGTAGAAGATATTTGAAGGCCATTTGTGAGAGTGGTAGTACATAGAAGGCCACAGACCAAAATGCATGATAGTAGATGGAATTGAGCCGAAAAAGGAGGAGTCGGAGTTTAACAAGGTAAAAAATGAAAGCAATTATGGACCAGCCGAACTAGCCAACCGCCCTATACAAACTAGCCAGCAAGTATGAGGCAATCTAGCCGGTGTGAGGTTATAGCCTAGCATGAGCCGTGATAGGGGTGTCAGCACAGACCTTTTAGCACCAGCCAGCCCGTGTCACCTAAATTGCTCTAAAGGCTAAGTATGGACACAGACCACACCGTTTCACACGGTTCGTATTGTTTCAACTCCAAAATAAAAAGACCAACCTATGGGGTGTGAAGAACGACATGGCCCTTGCCGTTCAACTGGTCAAAAAGTGCATCAACATATTCATAAAGGGGCACACAATCAGAAGTTCAAAATAGCGCACCAGCTGATGCCTCGTGCCACCACGAGGAAACATAGCCCATGCCTATTTTCTTGATTTGGTGTGAGGCCCTTGTCAACACAAGGATAACCAACTGGCATGGCCCTCGCCATTTTTCACTGGCAAGGTCAATTGTGGCTGGTAGGGTTTTTTAGACTTTTTTGGGCCTTTTTCAAGGCCCAATTCCCTATTGCTATACATACAAACCTATGTCTAATACGATTTAAGTTTACGCTCAAATACTCTTAAAAGTAGGATTTTGTAGGATAGAAAGAGAAAGGAACTCTTCCTTCTCTTTAAAATTTGTTCTCTTCTCTTCTTCTCTTTATTTTTTATTTTTCACGAAAGCATTGAATCCAATGAAATATTTGGGTGTAATGCTTAGAGAATTGTGAATTAACTTGGGGTTTGTATTTGTATTCTTGATTTGGTGTTTGTTTTGAGATATTTCTTAGATCTACCTATTTTCTATGTGTTTATGATTATTATGTATGCTTGTTCTTCATGTTCTTAACAATTGCATGATTGTCACACTAAGACTGGTACACACTATTGTCTACTTTAATGTTGATGAAATTATTGACATCCCTTAGGGAAGGAAACCTAGATGTGCTTGAGGTAACGATAGTCCGGGACTATATGGGTGTGTGCATATGGGTCATTGAATCAACGTTGCGATAGACCATACACTAGTTTTTGCCAGAAAATTGGCTTAAAGGTTTACATATAAAGATATTGTTAGTATCAAACTAGGGTTATCGTTATGTAACCCTGGAGCCATCGAAACAGTGCTTTACACCTTAGCCTTTTTAGTCCTAGGGAGAAGTATTTGGGGTGTAGTGCTCGGGACGTAATTGTACGAAGGAGATTCAGATCTGTATAGCAGACAGGGCCATTGTTGCACTTCCGTAATTATGAAGGTGGTGTCGATGAAAAATTACATGCACATCCTACGTGGAAGGTATGGGAAAGTGTCGACCATCGACCACACCACGTGTCATAAACACTGGAATAGGCTTGTATATCTTGTATGTGATGGAATCAATAATCAGAAAAAAACTGATCATGTTACGCAAATACTTCCCGAGTTCTAGTTTATGTAGTTTATTATCTTGTGATTTACATGATATTAGTTGTTAGTCAACCCCCCCAACAAATACTGTTTTAGCAATACTAGTTATTCCTGATACGTGATCAGATTGACGGCCCGTCGCGGCTGTCTGTAGTTAACTTTTAGATTTCTGACATCTCCATGGGCGATCCCGGTCTTGCCAATATCTACCCCATAGGTAGCATAGTAGTAGGAACTGGAGCAAAAATACAAATTTCATCTTTGACATGCTTCCCTCTCAATTTAGTGAGTGCATTCTCCCATGAAAAGGATTGTGTATTTATTACTGACGATAAGAGGGGACTGGTCAAATTTTAGCCCCGTTGCAGGGGATGTTAGTCGAAAGCTCTAGTTGTTAACTTGCATAGCTTTTTAGTTCAGTCGTTAGTGTTTTTTTGTTGGATTTTGTTGTTGAGCCTTTGTGATAGTAATTCGGGTACTTCTATTCCTTGTGTTAGTGTTTCTTCTAGTTGGATATTTTTAGCTCCTAGTTTATGGTACATGCCCATGCCAAAAAGTTAGGGACTTTACACTATCTAACAGAGTAAGTAGGTAGTCAGAGAATAATGAGGAAGAGAGCTAGAGTGGGGGTTCCACAAGAACTAACTCTTGTAGTTGAAGAACCAGAAGAAATGACGGAAAATAATCACACACTTAGGAAGTTGATGGCTCCTAACTTTTAGAATAAACCCCTATGTTTTATCTTTCCATCCTTTCCATCCAATGTGACTTGTGAGCTCAAGCGCGTCATGATCCATCCTTTACCAATTTTTCATGGAATGGCCGGTGAAGATCCGAACAAGTACTTGTTGGAGTTTCATCTAGTTTGCACCAATATAAAGCCACTGGGAGTCTTGAATGTTTTTTACAATTTGAGGTTATTTCCCTTCTCGCTGAGGGATACGGACAAGGATTGGTTATACTACCTTCCGCTGGTCGCATTACCTCCTAAATGAACATGAAGCAGAGATTTCTCAGGAAATATTTTCTAGCTTCCAAGTCTGCAGGTCTAAGAAGAATCTCTCTAATACATACCAGTTTGCAAATGAATCCCTTTATGAGTATTGGGAAAGATTCAAGAGGCTATTGGCGAACTTTCCATATCATCCGTTCAAAGAGGGTGATTTGGTACAATATTTATTCGGGGGATTTTGTGATGATGACATGATAGTGGTGAATTCCGCATGTAACATTTCAATTGCCAATAAGAGTCCAAAGGATGCGATGGTGCTCTTCGAAGAAATGAACAATGGAATGAGGCAACTTGGAACTAGATATTAACTGAAGACAGTGGATGAGCCGGCTCAATATCCCAAGCTAGAAGAGAAATTCTAAGAGTTTAGTTCTATGATGAAAGAATTAATGAATGGGAGAGTTCACCCAGTCAAGTTTTGTGGAATTTTTAGTCTCGATCATCACACAGACACTTGTCCACAAATGGTAGAAGAATTGGAACATGTGAAGGTATTGGAATTCAATGGTGTCAATAGGCAACAATTTAGTAGGGTGAAACAACAACAAGGGTTCCAGGGAACTAAGGAGGTGAAAGGTATGATGCCTAAGCTAATACCTTTGACCCTAGGTACAACGATCACCCCAACTTCTGTTGGCACTAGGAGAATAAAGTTCAAGGGTACAATGAAGGTGGACAAGATCCACCTCAACCATATCCAAGGGGAGAAAGACCTTCCAACAACAATGCATCAGTTTACACGTCAGATCGAGAAGAAATTTTGAAGGCTATTTCCAATTAGCTAAGAAACAAGATGTTTTTGTGGGGTTCACAAGGGGGGAGATTGAAGATCTCGGGACTAGGCCTTTTTCAAACGTAAAGAACCTAGAAATAAATGTCGGGAAACTCGCCACCTTGGTGAACCAATTTGAGGCCAAAGTGTCCGGCAAAATTCCTTCCCAACCGGAGATCAATCAGAGAAATGTGAGCTCTTTGAAGCTAAGCGGGAAGGAGGTGCGTGAGCCTGAGAATAAAATATTGCAAGAAATTACTTGACTATGGAAAGCAACAAGACCAACTTGGAGGAGCGTAAAATGGTTGCAGAGGAAGATCCTATAAAAGAGCTTCCTACACCCGAGGTGAGGGTGAATCCTGCACCACCTTTTCCTAGTGCACTTAGGGAAAAGACAAAGATGGAAACCATCGATGAACACATTTGCAAGATCTTTGATAAGGTTGAGGTTAGTGTTCCACTTTTGGATTTGATTGAGCATGTTCATTCTTATGCTAAGTTCTTGAAAGTTGCATGCACTGAGAAGAGGAACAGACCAATTAGGAAGGTAGGAAAATTGAAAATAGGGGGAGTGGCTACTCTTAATTATAGGAACTTACCTAAAACATATGATGACCCTGGTATGTTTTCAATTCCTATCTCCTTAGGTTGAAAATTGGAGAAAATGGTATGATTGACTTAGAGCATCCATCAACGTGAACCTTCTAGCCTTTATGAAAACCTAGACATAGAAGAGTTTAAGGAAACTGGGGTAGTTGTCCAATTAGCCTATCACTCCAAAGCTAGCCCTCGAGGTTTAGTTAAGGATGTAATGGTTAGAGTAGGAAATTTAGTGTTTCCGGAGGACTTCTATGTCATTGACGTAGTGCACGATGGTGGCGAGCCCTCAATTTTATTGGGGAGAACTTTTCTTAATACATCAAGAACTAAGATAGATGCTCATTTGGAAACACTAACCCTATAGGAAGAAATTGATAAGGTGGGATTTGATATTTCTAAGTCTAAGCATGATTCAACTATCTCCTCTCTTGGGTGCAAATGAATAACTTTGTGTGATGAACTTGCTCAATGTGAAAACTCATGTATGATTGATAATGATGATTTCCTTGATAAAAATCTTGATGAGAATGAAGATGATAACCTAGATGATGAGATTCTTGATGATTATGTGAGTGATAAAAAAATACCACCTTGTGCTTCAATTGTGATTACCATGTCGTCGAGAATTATGTTTTACATGATGTTAGTGATGACTTATCTATATTGAATTGTTTTCTATGCTAACTAACGTGTAGGAGTTAGTGGAGAGGGACAAGAACGTACAACATCCTCGACCACCTCCTAAACCCAATGAGATAGCTAAGAACTGTACATTGGCTAAGCATTGATATTCACCCTCTATGGCGAGCAAAGAGCTTAAAGGTAAGGATAGCATTTTGTGGAGACCCCTCCACAAGGATTTCATCATGGGTGGAGTTTTCAGAGACCCAACGGTAGGTTCTTTTTGATTGAAATGCATGAAGACATAAGTTCTGAGGACAACAATAAAAATACGGTGCTCTTTCTTGCTTTGTTTTTTATACCTTTCCGTAGATAGATTTTTCTTGTTTTTTTGTATAACAAAGTATCTTGGGATGAAACTCTTGTTTACTGATAAATTTTGAATTTGAATCACGTTCTTTGTGGTTGAAAGAAAATAGGACTTGTTGGGTGACATTTTTTCGAAAAAAAGAGGAACTAGGGAAAAAGGTATGTGTTCACTAGTAGCCTCGTGCCAGACCCCCTCAGCACGAAGCATGTCTGTGTCAGGCCCCCTCAGCATGAAAGTAGCCTTATGTCAAGACCTCTCAACATGCCACGTGTCACTACCTCATGTGGAGCTGCAGAATTGGGCCAAAAAAGCAGATTTTTAAAAAAAATGAAATTTCAAGCCATAACATGCATTTTTGCCCAATTAATTTAGAAAATATTTTATTCCCAAGGATGGTTGATGTAAATAGTAATAAAATAAACATCACCACCTCACTTGGGCATTAATAAATTGGTACTATTGTCCCCTAGATTTTCTATTTTTGAAAATGCGATCTTATCTCCTTTGTACCTCCCTCCTAAATCACCTTCTTTTATAGGAGAATAATTGCTGAAAATAAGAGTTCATAGTAAATTTTCCTACCCTTGCGAATCATTTAGCTCAATCAAGTCTCTCAAGAACACTCACTCTCACTTCACCTTGATGAAACTCGAAAAAAAAGTGAAGCTTTTTCTCTCATAATTTAGCATTTTTGCTTCTGCTTCTGTGGATTTTTCAACTCTTAGCTTCAAGTTTTGGGTAATCCTTTGAACTCGATGTCTACTTTATTTATTTATCATTCTGATGTTGTGTTGAAGAGTTTGAATCTTGAAAAATTGATGTCTTTTTTGGGAATTATTTGGGTAATATGAATGATCTTGTATTGAACTACGTGTTGGGGAATTATATGTTCTTGTGCTTTGATGATATGTTCTTCATTGGTTATGGTGTTTAGGAGTAATGATTCTTTATTGTATGATCTTCTTGATAGGATTCTATGATTTTGTTGTTTAGGGAGAATGACTCTTGATTGGATAGACTTTATTTGAGATAGTGATTTGGAATATGTTGGCTACTTAAAAAGAGTGTTCTTCTTGAATGATACTTGATTCATGCCTTTGTATATTCTTGTATTACCATATTCTTCTTGTTGTGATAGAATGGCTCCAAAGAGAAGAAGGCAGGAAAAGGGAACAACTTCCCGTACTAACAAAGGGAAGAATTCTGCCGAGGTTGGGAGATAAGAGCAGACAACTTCCCTTCCTCCTAACCTCGCCTTTGTTGTAGAGTTCATGGGATTAACCACCATTTTTAGGAGTGTGGCCCAAAGATGGAGAACATTGAATAGCCCCAAAGAGGACATATTAGAGAAGAAGTTCGCAGGCAAGGAGACCTTGGGAGATTTAGTTCTACTCGAGCCGGTCACTTATTTTCAAAACTGAATAGGCCTAAAGGGTTTCTCAAATAAGTATTCCAAGAGTTACATAAGGTAGACTTTGGAGTTTTTGTCAACTTTAGAGCAAGAAACGAACAAAGATGGAAGGAGGGTCATCCATTTCCAGTTAGATGACAAATAATACACTATATCGCATCGGGATATTGCCCAACCAATCAGGTGGATGTACGGGAAAGAGATTCTGAGGACATACCAACAAGGCCTTCCATTTTCGTTGAATAATTTTAGGAGGATTCTTTGTGCACATAGAGGAAGCATATGTGCAAGAGTATTCCAATAGTCCATCCATCATTGCGTTATGTCCAACGACTCTTGTCCATGAGGGTATTTGTTATGGAGAGATCTAACAATAAATCAGTTTGGACATCCAAGTTCTTTGGATGATGACTCCATGGGGGAATTTCTACCCCAACACGGTGGGGGCCTTCGTGGAATAATGCTTGGACATTGGAAAAAAAAGGTGGAAAGATACCAATGATAGGAATGGTTGGAATCTTAGCCCAAGACTTGGGGCATACAGTTTTGTCTCCATTCAAATTGGAAAAATTAGGTTGTTCGCGGATGTGGTATTATGGAAAAATCAGCAAGGCCTTTGATGATTGATACCACAACCTCGGAGGACCATTTGATGAGGTTGTACAGTGGCTCCACAATCTACAGTTTCATGATCCTTCCACAACCAGAGCGCACCACCATCAACCAAGACACTGTATTGGAGAAATTCTTTATAGCACCCGATCTGTGGTTTAAGAAATACTTCTACAGAGTCTTATCAAGCCCAGAGATAGACATTGAGGAGGAGAATGGTTAGACTCCATCAAGGGTACCACCTAGCTGCACTCACCTGCCCACGGACTTCCTCGACTAACTGTGCACTTTTAAGGAACAACTTGCGAGTTCTACCCAAATTGTGCTAGATATTAGTCATGAGGTAGGAGGGATAATTTTACAAATGTAGGCATTCGAGACTAAGTTAGACTCTATGGAGGGCACCATACAAGTTTGGGGATCTAGGTTGGATTCCATCGAGCGAGAAGTGAAGGAGGAGTTTGCTATTGCGGATGAGAGGGTGAATGTCAAAGATGGGGCTATCGAGTAATTTATTGAGAGATTCCATATCTTAATGTGCTGGTTTTCAGGTTGTTGTTCCCATCGAAAGGCAGGAAATGAGGTATGAAGAAAGAAGGACGAGGTGTGAGACAAGGCGTTTAAGGAGAACCATTCAGGGTCACATGAGTGAGTTCTACTACTTTATTTTCCTCACTTATGATTCTATATTTTCATTGCATTGGGATCAATTCAAAGCTCAAGTGTGAGGGGAGCGAGTAGCGAAACACTTAAGAGTTTTTTTTAATCTCGGGATTCCTTTTTGTTTGTTATGTCTTTTTTTTGGGAATGTTTTAAATGCACTTTGGTGGTGTGTTTTGAACTTTTGGGTGTTATCTCTTTGTTGTGGGGATGTTTTGGGAAGAATTTTGGTGCATAATTTTTGTTTTTAGTTATCTTCATGTAGTATGAATCCTATCTTCGGGGCTTTTTGTGCTACACATTATTTTTTAAAAAAAAATTCAAAGAAATGAAAAATATGTAACCGGATAATTCGGAAACCCAAAAGGCCAACTTAGGATTGGATAGGTCAAAAGACCTAGGTAAAAATGAGAGGCAATGCCCAGCTAGGTTGGAAAACCTAGGCAAAAATGAGAGGCTATGTGGAAAACGGTGAGAAGTGAGCTCAACATGTGTGAATGCTAGAATGAAAAATCTAAAGGGCTTCTAAGAAAAAATGACAGGAATTTAGAGAAATTATAAACTAATTTGAACATCTTTTGGACCATTTTTGGTGGTTTCTTTCGCAACATCTCTTGGATTGTCTTTGGCGGCTTCTCGCTTGAGTAAGCTACTTTATAACTTATCATTTTACTTTTCCATTTTCTTGGAAGAATTTTGGGTGGATAGGTTACTTTAGCATCTTCGAAGAGAGTGAGAGTTGTGAGATTTTTACTCTTTTTGGGGGAACTAGGGTAGCTTAGGAATAAGTTGCATGTGATTGTTAACTTATCTTTGCATGCTACATTCCTCTTGGATCTTTTCTTGTTTTTGTTTACTCGAGAATGAGTAAAGGTTTAAGTGTAGGGGATTTATGTTCACCTTTATGCATGCGTTAACCAATGCATTTGACACATTTGTTAATATGTTTTGTTTGGTTGATTGCTAGTTTTAGTTAGGTTTACACGACAGATGAACATTATTGATTTTCTTATCTAAATCCCAAGTTTTGTATACTTAATTGAATCGAATGGACACTTTGTGTTCAAGAGCACCTAGATTTTCCTTTGTGAGCTTACTAGTAGGTTGCTCATGAGTATTTCGACATCATTTGCTAGAAGGGCATCTACAAGGGTGGTAGAAGATATTTGAAGGCCATTTGCAAGAATGGTAGAATATATTTGAAGGGCATTTGAGAGGATGGTAGTAGACAGAAGGCAACGGATAAAAAAGCATGGTAGTAGATGGAATTGAGCCAGAAAAGGCAGAGTCGGAGTTCAACAAGGTAAAAAATGGAAGGTATCGTCGACAGGCCGAACCAGCCAGCCAGCATGAGGTATCTTCTAGCATGGCAGTTGCCAGGGGTGGCTAGCACAAACCATTCTAACCAGCATGGGTCGTGCCAAACCTCCTTGTCGTGGACTATTTGACCACAGCCAGCCCATGTCATCTAAATTGCTTTAGAGGCTAAGTATGGATACATACTGTGCCGTTTCACACGCTCCGTGTTGTTTCAACTCCAAAATTCCAGGACCAGTCCATAGGGTGTGAAGAACGACATGACCTGCAATGTTCCATTGATGAAAAGTGTTTCTAGCCGATGGGCTGAGCCAAACAACACGGGGTGCACAATCAAAAGTTCAAAGTGGGGCAACAACTGAAAGCCCATGCCAGATCGGATAGGCCACACTAGCACAAGGCTACACTCTTCATACCATGGCATGCAGCCCGTTCAATATAAGGCTGACTGGCTGCCAAGGCTCATGCCATTTTCCACTGGTCGTGTCAATTACGACTGCTAAAGTTTTTGGCCTATTTTGGGCCTTTTTCAAGGCCCAATTCACTACTACTTTTTATACCAAATACCAACCTATGTCTGCCATGGTTTAAATTTATGATCATTTTAGACTCTTAAGAGTATGGTAGAGAGAGAAAGGAGCTCTTTCTTCTCTCTAAAATCTTTTCTTCTCTTCTCTTTATTTTTCTCTTCCCCAAAGTCATTGAATCCATTGAAATATTTGGGTTCAATGTTTAGGGAGTAGTTAATTAACTTTGATATTGGGTTTGTATTTGTATTTATGATTTGGTGTTTGTTTTGTGAGATTCTTTAGATTTACCTATTTTTAAGTATTCGTGATTACTATGTTGGCTTGTTCTTCATGTTCTTGTTAATTGCATGATTATCACACCAAGACTTGCACACAACATGGTCTACTTTCATATTGGTGCAATTATTGATATCCCCCGGGGAAGGAAACCTAGATGTGTTTGGAGTAATGATAGTCTGGGACCGTATGGTGTGCGCGTGTGGATAACCGAGTCAACGTTATGATTGACCATACACTAGTCTTAGCCTATAAATTGGCTTGAAGGGTTACAGATAGAGATAGCATTAGTAGCAAACTAGGGTTAGCGTTACAAAACCCTAGAGCCCTCGATAAGGTGCTTCATCCCCCCCCTTTGACTTTTTAGGCCTAGGTAGAAGCATTCGTTGTGTAGTGCCCAGGACATAATCGTACGGGGAGATTCAGATCTGCACAATAGGTAGTGCCATTATTACACTCTCCTAATTACGGAGGCGGTGCCAATACAAGATTACATTCGCACCCCATGTGATAGGTATGGGGAAGTGTTGACCACTGACCACACCACGTGTCAT
>JAUOBV010023307.1:0-14565 GCA_032360425.1 Rubia occidens
CCCATCTGTCGCGACTCGCAACCAAGGTATCACGACTCGCGACGGATGACCAAAAACATTTGTTTTTTCTTTCTTTCTTTTTCTTGTTTTCTAGCCTCCTCTCCACTTTACTTCTCTTCAAATCTTCAAGTTTTTAAGTCTTAAAGTTCTCAAATCTTCAAAATATAAACCTCATGGTCTTCAACGGTCTTCAATGTTATTGTCTCGTCACACAAAATCCACTAGAAAAGTCGTAAGAGCATAAAAGTTGTTCTTAGCTCTCCTAAGTGAATTTCAAGGTAAAACACAAGATCTAGATGACAAAAGAGTAAAAAAGTGAATCCAAAAAGTCCCAAAATATGAACATAAAATGGACACATCATGGAACTTAAGAAGCCAAAGAGTATGTGATGAAGTACCTAGCTGGCTAAGTAAAAAAATCCCTGTTTTGAGGTTAGGTTCCGTAAAACTGGGAGGATACAAAAAATAAATTAGTATTATCTTGCCAAGTGCACCTAAATAAAAAAAGTTCTTGGATAAATCTTATCTCTAAGGAATTTACAAACAATGAACGTCGGCCTAATTTTGGGGAAAAAACAAGTGAGAGTTAGATGATATTTATCATACTTTCTTTGTTTTTTTAAAAAAACATGCAAATTTCTAAATAGGAAAGAAGCATGATGGAAAGTACTATTCGGAGCAATTCACTTCAGTTTAAAAGAAACATTGTTTTACAAGTTTTGTTTTATTCTTTGAAATTATGGTCTAGGTGATCAAGGGGGAATTAAAGTTTGCAAATTGTAGTTTTTGAATAATTATTTGTTAAAGTGAAATAAAATGTAATTAGTCAGAGCTCACTAATTTTAATTTGTTTGATCAATCTGTATGAACTTGATTTTTAAAAAAATAAAATTTAATGTTTATTTTCAAATATTTTACATCGGCAATATTGGTCTATTCATTCCACTACACTAGCACATGAATACCAAAATTGGTAATACGAGATTCATCAATGACTTCACTTCTAATTTTATCCAAAATTTAGATTTTAAGAAATTAATTCTTGTGAAAAAATATTCCTTTACCTATTTTTCTATGACAAATATTAGTTGCGTGTCAAAGAGGAAGAGATATGCCATTTAAAAACAAAGTAATAAAAAAATATGTTTTTCCCATAAAAAATATAAACCTTCAACTATAAGCTAAATTCAACACATATTGTCACCCCAAATTAAATAAAAAAATAAAAACTATTTCAGAAATAAAGTTTTAGACAAAATCAAATGGAATTCCTCATAATGGAATAAGCCACACCATATCCACACAAAAATTATTATACTCTAAAATTTTATATACCAACGTATATCTTCTATATATATATGTATGTATATATATATATAATTTCATGAAAATAAAAAATATTTCAATTAATAATATTAATAATAATATTTATAAAATAATATGATGAGAATACATGAAACTATTTTGAAATGAAAAGTCTAGTGCATTAGTAATGTATTTTAAAAGAGTACATTATACGTATAAAATATTCAAGAAATTAACACCCACTAAATAATGGGAATATATCACAATAATTGTGTATAATGATAATGATAAAAAAAAACCAAAGTTTGGTACTACGTCGACTGTGACATTCACTTATTGTGTTTACGAATCAAATATCCCATTCTAAATATTTAAGTTTTGTAGCGTAAATTATGACATGAGACGGAACATAGTATACATGTCATCAACATATATATATATATATATATCATTAATAGAAAAAGAAATTGTTGTATTCACCATCTAAGACAGAGGAAGAGCCATCGTTTCTTTCTGGTTTATCGGAAGGTACAGTAAATTCTGCATAAAACACATTACCACTTGGACAATCGTTGGTTCATGTCCAGAAATTGAAGTAACCTCGGGAAGATACAGAACAGTGTAGTCCATGGGAATGACTAGTGGATACAATATCAGGGGGTCTAAACACTCTTGTAGGACTATAAGCTGCAAGTTAAAAATGAAAGTTTGTTATGGAGATGGAAAATAATGTTAACCTATTCAATTACTATCAGAATAATGATTGCATTAAATTTCTATGATGTATGTTAATTTTTTGCATGGCATCAAATAAGAAACATTTATAGTTCCAGTCCATGAGGAATCTAGTTTGGTTAAGTTAGAAAGTAATAATTGATGTTAATATTTTTTAAATTATAAATATACCAATATATCCAAGTGATCTCCAATTCAAATGGCTAAAAATCAGGTTTTAAACCAAAAGGCTTACAAAATAAAAGTTATGGGATATTTGTATTCATTCTAAAGCTTAAAATGAAAATATGCTTTTAAAAAGAGAGGTACACTATGCAAGTGTTTTGAAACAAAGAATTCAAAAGAAGATAGTTTATCACACACAATTGGAGTTCTCAACTAGTTTTTTTTATTTCAAGTTGTGAATAGAGGAATGCCAAAAAAAGAAGTTACTATTTAAATAATAAATAACTAGGATAATTTGGAATTGAAACCTTTCAATATTCTATCATTTACATTGTGCACTTAGAAAAAATTAATTTAATTTAAATAAAGAATTGACTGAAATATACATTAATATATCCATGTGATCTCCAATTCAAATGGCTAAAAATCATATTTTAAAACAAAAGGCTTACAAAAAATGTTATGGGATATTTGTATTCATTTTAAAAATTAAAATTAAAATTTGTTTTAAAAAAGAGAGGTACACATATGCAAGTGTTTTGAAACAAAGAATTCAAAAGAAGATAGTTTATCACACACAATTAGAGTTCTCAACTAGTTTTGTACTTCAAGTTGTGAATAGGGGAATGCCCCAAAAAAGTTACTCTTTAATTTATTAAATAACTAGGATAATTTGGAATTTAAAACTTTAAATATTATATCATTTACATTGTGTACGTACTTAGGAACAAATTAATTCATATTAAATAAAGAACTAACTAAAAAATTATAAGATAATAACATGTTATAATCGAATGATAATAGACTTATTTCATTGTAGACGTGAATTAAATCTTACTTATAAAAATATTAAAATGAAAAGGATATTTGAAAACATTAAGTAGATATACATACCCTATTTTTAGGCCTAATATTCTCCAAATTAATGGAGATATAACCACCTATTGATGACCGCATTTTACACAGATATTGTTTGAAAGAGCATATCTATGACTAGCATTGTCCACTAGAAGTTGGTTGTTTTTCATCTTCAGGTTGTGATTGACGTCTTGTTGATATTTTTCCTGGAACATGTGACACTAACAAGGTTAAAAATCTAGCTCGGGTAAAACAAAAATATACCTTGAAAGCTAAGAATAATATTAAGTTAAGGTAGGGAGTATGATAGTTAATTTTTTCCACAAAAACTATGTGTAGTGTAGGAGTGTGCCAATAAAGGCGGTTTTATCGAACAATTATAGGCACTTTGAAAGTGTCATTCATGGTACCACCTTTTATCATACCTCAACAAAGATGGTTTGAATTACCTTTAAATATTTTTGAGTTTGGAAATGTCTTAGCCTTCGTCGGATCATTGATTCAATTTACGAAATTGGAAGTTTGGCAGTTACGAATTTGGAAATAGGACTTTCATCGCTTTAATAACACCTGGCAAGGTTCCGATCTCGTGTGACGTTTCCATCCCTGTTCTGGCCATTTTTGGTCTTATTTTTAAAAAAAAAATCACATATCTTTTCGAGCTTGGATGGGTTGTCGTGTATTTAGTTTCTGAGGTCATAAACTGGAGTCTTTCCTATAGAAACAGGCCAGAATACATTTCCGCACTCGAAATTAAGTTCTGATATTTTGGTTTAAAAATCATTCTATTAAAATTTCGACTAAACCCTAATTTTTGTACCCTACAAATGATTGAATGATTAATTTAGTCCTCTACTTTTCAAAATACTTTCTTTTAGTACCTTACAAATAACTGAATGATTCTTTTATTATCTTACAAATGACTAAATGAATTTTTTAGTCTTCTACTTTTCAAAATATTTTTTAAAAATTTATTGGTTTTAAGAATATTTTATTTTAGTGGTTTATTTTCCCTCTTTATTTATTATATAAAATAAATTTAACATAAATTTTGATGAAATATTAATTTATTTAAAAGATAAGTCAACTTTTATTGTTCTAGTTCAGCCTCTTCAATTCTTTATTTTCTTGTATAAAATAAATTTAATATATATTTCGATTAAATATTAATTTATTTAGAAGATAAGACTTTTATGGTTTTAGTTCAGTCTCTTTATTTCTTTTAAGAACATTTATTTTTCCCTCTTTATTTCTTTTTTTCTTAATTCTTTATTTTCTTGTATAAAATAAATTTAATATATATTTCGATGAAATATTAATTTATTTAGAAGATAAGGCTTTTATTGTTTTAGTTCAGCCTTTTTATTTCTTTTAAGAACATTTTATTTTTTCCTCTTTATTTCTTTATTTTATTGTATAAAATAAATTTAATATATATTTCTTTGAAATATTAATTTATTTAGAAGATAATACTTTTATTGTTTCAGTTCAGTCTCTTTATTTCTTTTAAGAACATTTTATTTTTCCCTCTTTATTTCTTTTTTCTTAATTCTTTACTTTCTTGTATAAAATAAATTTATTATATATTTCGATGAAATATTATTTTATTTAGAAGATAAGACTTTTATTGTAGAGAAAGTCTCCTATGAGACCGTCACAACATAACATATAGTGAGACGAGGGACTGGAATGCAATTTCTAATAATTAAAGGAAAATTCGCGGGTCAACCAACTACATAAAATCCGGTTCATAATCTCATATTCGAATCTTCAAATTTGGAGAGGAGAAATCCCTAAATTTGGCGATTCCTTCACAAAATTATGCAAATCTGAGCTTGTTCTATTCCAATATTCCGCCCGTGACAGCTAAGGAGATGTCTAACGTGGATCATGGAGGAAAAGGAGGTGGTTTGTATAATTATCCCCTTGAGAGCTTATCTTCAGCGACTACAAGTATTCGCCGCCGGTGCCCGTGGCTGTCAGTGATCTCGACCACGACTCAATTAAGTCAGTAGGTTTATTTGATTTGTTGATGAAACAAGTAATGGTAGGTTTATGTGATTTGCTTGTTTACGATCTTTGACCAAAGAGTAGATTCGGCTTTTGATTTCCAAGCTTCGGCTTCTGTTTCCCCTTACTTCAGTGTGATGAATATTTGAACATAAATAAGGCTATGCTGGAATAATCAACTGCCCAAAGATGAAATTGGAACTGCCAAACAAATCACTTCATAACTTGCTAGATAATTCATTAAAACTAAAATCTGATTAGATGCATTTTGTTAAGAAGATTTTGGTGTTTCTAAATTTACTGGAATGTATGAAGTACTATGTTAGATGGATGATGTAATAGCATGGACACATGAAGTAACGTGCTCATATTTTGTTTATTGATTTGTCAAAGTCTGAAATTTGATCGGATGAATCTTGTTAAGAATATTTTGGTATTTTTAATTTTGCTTTAAACGTGTGAAGTAATATGTTAAACGCACGATGTAACTGCATGAACACATAAAGTAACATGTTCATATTTTTGTTAGATAATTTGTCAAGGTTTGAATTTGATTAGATGCATTTTGTTAGAAAGATGTGTTTTTAAATTTTCTAGAACGTATGAAGCATTATGTTAAATGCATGATTCGTCATAACGTGTTCATATTTTGTTAGATGATTCGTCAAGGTCCGGAATTTGATTATATGCATTTTGTTAAAAATAATTTGGTATTTTTAAATTTGTTGGAACGTATGAAGTAATTTTCTAAAGACACGATGTAACCGCATGTACACGTGAAATAATGTGTTCATATGTTGCTAGATAATTTGTCAAATTCTGGATATTTATTAGATGAATCTTGTTAAGAAGATTTTGGAATTTTTAAATTTATTGGAACGTATGAAGTAATATGTTAAATATACCATGTAACCGCATGAACATATGGATTTATGTGTTCATATTTTGCTATCGTCAAGGTCTATAATTTGATTAGATGCATTTTGTTATAAAGATTTTGGTATTTTATAATTTTATGGAGTGTATGAAGTAATATGTTAAATACACTATGTAACCGCATGAACACATGAAGTAATGTATATAAAAATCCTAGATGATTTATCCAAGACTATTAATATGAAATGTGTGATATTTCATAAGATGAATGTTTTTATGAAAATTTTGAATTTATTTTGCCCAAATGTATGAAATAAGATGATATATACACGATTAAAATGTCTAAACACATGAAGTGATTTGTTTATGTATTGGTAGATGAATTAGATTATATTAGATGAATTTTGTAATGAAATGTCCGAAATAAGATGTTATGTACCCGATGAAACTGTTTAAACACCTAAACTAGTTTGTTTATATATTACTAAATTAACCATCAAAGTCTTGATTTAATAAGATGAATGATGATATGAGGATTTTCATATCTTAAAGTTTACTGAAATGTTTGAATTAACTTGATATATACACGATGTATATTTTTAAACACGTGAAGAAATGTGTGCACATTCATCAATGTCTTGATAAATAGTTAGGATGGCCAACTAAGCTATCAAATATACAAACTAACTTCATAAGCATGTGATTTATGAGTTTGTATATGTTACCGGTTGTAGGTTATAAATGATACTTGCAAGAACACATTTTAACCCCAGTTTGAGCGACTTACCATAAGTCAATTTCACGGATTGCTTCACAGGGTTTGAGAGCAAAAATACTGTTGGAATTTCATGATTTGTATAAAAAATAGTCAAATGCATTGGAGTTTGGTGTACGATCGTAAATACATAAAGGTAAAAAAGGTGGAATCATCAAAGGCAAACATGTGAAGCAAATGTACAAAAGTCAAGGAAACTCTGCTTTAAAAACTTCAAAAGCAACTGAAAATTTAAGCACTAGTGTAGTAAAATCCTCATTCACTAAACCACCAACAATCATGGATCCATCTCCCACAAAGACAAAAGGAAGAAGCATGAGAATTGAAGTATGGAAGAAAAGAAAGAAATCAAAGACAAAAGAGTTTGGTACAAAAACACCAAAGTAACAAGTAATCTAGACTTGTGGGATTCAATTTTATATAGCACTATTGTAAAGACAATATGTAAAAAGTAAAACTAACACTTCAAATTGCTCACTTAATGGTCTCAAAACCCAAACTAAAGTGCAACCCAACAATCTTTGAAGTTCAAATCATTAAACTGCAACCAATAGTATCCTTAAACTAGTGATTCTAATAAGTAAATAAAAGTAGGCATACATGAACGAAACCACCTCAAATGAAATTTATATTATAAACGTAGGAACTAATTTATAAATTTTCATCATTATATTTGAAAAATAAAAGTCCAAACTAAATCAGCAAAACAAAAAACAAATATTTTAAACATATGAACTAATTTATAAATCACAATTCGTATTCAAATCCTCTCTCAAAATCTCCTATACAAATATTCTTCCTTGTTCGAGCATACAATCTTCTTCTCATACAGATTATCTTCTTTCCAATTGTATCTTTGTAGTTGTATGGTTTGAGCATCCCAAGAAGGTGCGAAAGGGTGGTCGCGTTAATTTGTTTTTTAGCCCGCCTTTTCAAGGTCAACGCTTTCTCCAATTCAGCTTGCTTTTTCAAAGCACAATTCACCTCTAATTTCAAGATCACTGCATTAAAAAAATAGAAAAGCAAAGGAAGATGAATACAAAGCTAGAAAAAGAAAAATAAACAAAGTCGATATATGGCTAATCTAAAGATAGAAAAAGAAGAACAAAAATATGAAACAAATGCCAGGTTTCTTTTACAATTCCAATGTACACTCGACAAAAAACATGATATTCTCAATTTCTAAATTCACATTAAATAAAATAAAGACATTAAATACTTGAACTAAAGATATAAAGACATACATAAACAATGAATCTTTTCAATACTGCCCGACCTCTTTGCATCGAGGAATCAAGAAGTTGCTTAATGTATACATGAGAAAGACGTAACTGAATAACTTTTCAATATGCCTCACATAGCTTGTGGAGAGACGTGAGATTTAAATTAGCCCCGCTATTACTGCACTGCTAGTGTTTAAAAGCAATTTAAAACATAAGATTTCTGCAAACCGAACACAATTCTAAATGTGAACTATATTAACACACTGAGATACTTGACATAATATAAAGAGAAGTAACCACTAAAACCATTCACGATATTTTCACTTCTTTTTCCAACACAAAGGAAGAAACAAAGACATCTAATACATGAACTAAATATATAAATAGAAGAACAAAAAAAAGAATATGCAGTGAAGAAACAAATTCACCTTTCGGTTGCTGACAAAAAAGAATTAAGCTGCCATTGCTTCAGAATACGTTTGGAAACATAGTATGGCTAGTCTTCACATTTCATTGGGATATCAGCCTCTGATCGACAGCAATTAAAAGGTAGAAAATCATCTTAAATCAAAGCCACAAATGAGCATCAATGCTCAGTAGTTTTCAACAACGACAAAGGGCATACAACACCATGTTAACATCATTTAATATCTCACTGGCAGTGAATTCAATATCACAGATTTTTAACACCTTTCACACCATTCAAGGAAGTAGCAACTCAAGAGTGTAATAAGTTCATTAATTAAACAACGTCAATTGATTAAAAACCTAGAAAGCCATCTAAAAAGGTTGCAGAAGCCAAATAGTTAATCGAAAACCTTGTGAGGCAGATGATCAAACACAAAAATACTTAAACATAACAGTTGCTATGAAAACTTAAACAAAGTATTGAAACCATCAAAATAACAAAACTCACAAGCTCACAAGCATTAGAATGAGCATAATATGCAGAATACAACCAGCAATTATGAGCATTAGAATGAGCTCAACGAAAGTATTGAAACCATCAGAATAAAGCCAGCAATTATACACAAAACTCACAAGCAGCACACTCTAAGAATAAGTGTTGGAATTTTACAAGCAACAACACAGGCACAAAACTCACAATCAACAATTTATTCTTACAAGTAGCACACTCTAAGAATGAGCATCCCTATTCTTTCTTACAGATTCCAAAAATGATGCAGTATTTACAGAAACAAAAGAGTATCACATAAAAATTTGATTCTATAACCACATCTACATTGCAAATCAACAATTAAAGCTAGAATTTGAGAAAATTATAAGCAAAGGACGAACCTAGGGTTTCAGAAGAAAAGAATCAGAGCAGGGGAGCGGGGCTGAGGAAGAGCAAGGCGGAAGAGTAGTAGCTCGGATGAGAAGCAACACAGAGGAAGCGCGGCGGGGGAGAAGCGCGGAGGAAGCGCGATGGAGGAGAAGCAGAGCGGAGGAGGCGTCGCGGAGGAGAAGCAACGCGAAGAAGGCACGGTGGAGGAGAAGCGATGCAGTGGAGAGGAACGACATGGCGGAGGAGGGGCGGCATGGTAGAGGAGGAGGCGCGGTGGAGGGGGAGGCGCTAAAGAGGCGCCATGGAAGAGTATCAGTTCAGAGGCAGGTGGCAGAGAAGCATAATGTCTAATTAGGGAGAAATAGTTTATATATAATTATATGGAAGGTCATCTATATTTTCTTATTTTCATATGAAACCCTGGTCTCACCATAATCTTGGGTGAGACGGTCTCACCCAAGTCTTTGTATTAAAAATGATATTGTTTTATAAAAATAGATATTAGCACGATTCTAATGATATCACATATGATAATATATTTGCTTACATATAACTTAAAATTTACTTTTCTCATTTATAAAATTTTGATAAATGAATAATAACCAGTACAAATAGAGATGAGACGGAGGATATAGTAATAAAGAAATTGAAACTCTAGCAATAAAATATACAAATAAGTGCACCAGTGACAAAGGAGTATGCATGAAACATGAATGCAATATGAAGTTTGTACATTCAATTCAAGTTGAAATACATACATTCCATTCTCACTTTTATTGTCCTCATTTTCATATTTTCAGTTGTTCATATTTACTGTTCATATTATTTTCTTTACATGCATATTACCAATATATACTCATCCTTTGTTTTACAAATAGTTGTAAGAAAATATTCTATAACATGTTATTAGCATGAACCTCTACCATGAGAGTGATTTAATCCTCTTTTTCATTATAAATGTTTTTTTGATTTTGTACAAGGATCTAACAAATTGAGAAATTCTCATTAGGTAAGAGCGATCAACTTATTTTAAATATTATTATTATTGTTATTATTATTATTATGGCTAATCTTGTAAAACTAGATGGCTTCAAACGATGGCCATTGACCTTGAAGGCTTTGGAAGTCTTCTCACTCATGATTTCCACCGCACCATGTGGAAAAACTTTCACCACCATAAACAACCCAATCCAATTAGAAAACAATTTTCTCGGGAATAAACGAGGCGCAATTGGAATAGGAGGACCTTTTGACCAACGTCAAAGTCCTTCCAAATGATTGTATTATCGTGTCTTATTGCCTTTATTTTATCCTGGTAAATTGAAGAATTCTCATAGGAGTCATTTCGAATCTCCTCAAGCGTTTGTAATTGTAGCTTTCTATGCACACTGGCCACATCCAAATTCACGTTGAATTTTTAATGGCCCAATACGCTTTGTGTTTTAGCTCAACCGGCAAGTGACATGGCTTATCCAAAGACTACCCGGTATAGAGACATACCAATCGCGGGCTTATAGGCAGTCATATATGCCCACAACGCATCATCTTGCTGAATGCTCCAATCCTTCCTAGCTGCATTGACCGTTTTCTCAAGAATTGACTTAATCTCTCGACTGGAGACCTGGGCTTGGTCATTCGTTTTTGGGTGATAGGTCGTGGAGGTTTTGTGAGTCATCTCAATTGTGCGATTGCAAAAGTGGTTACCTTGGTCACTAATTACGGCTCGCGGAACCCCAAACGGGGAGAAGATGTTTACCATCAAAAATTTTGCCATAACTTTTGAATCATCAGTTATATTGCCCTTTGCCTTGACCCACTTGGACACCTAATTGACAATAAGCAAAATATAAGTGAAGCCAAAGGAGTTACGAAAGGGTCCCATGAAATCAATTATCCACACATAAAAAAATTTACAATACAAGATGTTTGCTTGTGCCATCTCATTCTTTTGGGAGATGTTTCCCGTTCTTTGACATTTTTCATAAGATTGACAAAAGCGATAGGCATACTTCATATTTTTAGAAAACATTCCGGCTTGTCTTGAATCTTCTAACAACCGGATGCAGACAGACGAATGAACCAAACGTACTATAAAGAGAAAATTCACCATGTCTTGCGTGTCTGTTATATTTAGAATAAATATAGTACAATAGGTTATATACATTGAACCTAGACTATGCTATATATGTACAACATCAATCATGATCAATCAAAGATCAATCATGATATTATATCTACTCTATCACCCTCTCTCAAGCTAAGTGTATGACTACACAATACACAAAGCTTGGAATGAAACAATTCACAATGATTACGAGATAAACCCTTAGTGAAAATATCAGCAACCTGCATTGAGGATGGGACATGACTAATACGAAGCTTGCCAGAGGCAACAAGTTCACGAACAAATTGATAGTCGATATGCTTGGCCCGCTTGTGTACAACTGGATTCTGGGCAAGGAAGATGACACTGATATTGTCGCAAAGCATGAGAGGTGACGTCGAGAGAGGAACCTGAAGCTCCTTAAGAAAATTGCACACCCAGACAAGTTCAGCCACAGTGTTCTCCATGGTACGATACTCAGACTCAAAACTGGATCGAGGAACCGTATGTTGCTTCTTGGCACTCCAAGAGACAAGATTGTACCCAAGAAAAATGGCATAACAATAGGTCGATCGACGAGTCTTGAGGCAGCGAGCCCAATCAGCATCAGAGTAGCCCAAAAGCAAAAGACCACCAAGAGATGGTCGAAAGGAGAGACCATAATGAAGCGTGCCACGTACATAACGGAGAATCCTAGTGACAGCCTGATAGTGGCCTTCACTAGGTGACTGGAGGAACTGACTGACGGAGTTGACCACATATGAAAGATCTGGGCGAGTAATGGTCAGGTACTTTAAGGAATCAACTAGCAATCGGTACATGTTTAGGTTCGAGAACTCAGAGCCTAAGGAACTGTGAAGCTGAGAACCAGGAGAAAAAGGTGTGGTGACGGGAAGCTTCCGTCAATAGAAGTTGAGGTGGCGAGTGGCGAGAGCTTGGCTGGGACAGTAGTGCAGATGACCGGGGGTAGGAAGACCGACGGTGGGAATTCATATAGGGAAGCCTCCGTCGATGGAAGTCAAGGTGGCAAGTAGCGGGGGCTTGGCTGGGACAGTGGTGCGGGTGACTGGGCGTTGGAAGATCGACGACGGGAATTTTCCATCGCCGTCGTTGAGGTTTCAGCTTCCATCGATAGAAACGAAAGGAGAGGGTGGGCTGAATTGCAAATAAAGAGGTTAGGGCCATATTGTAAATAAGAATGATAGGGATTGGGTTGTAATAAAAGAGGATGGAGGGGGTTGAATTCATAAATAAAAAAATAAGGATTGGATTTGTAATTTAAAAATTGATGGAGAGGGTTGAATGTTTAAATAAAAAGATGAAAAGTCATTTTTACCCTTAATTTTATTAAAAATCCAGCAGTTTACAGACAAAACTTCAAAGTTTACGGTTTGGCCGGACGGAAGGGTCACAGCTTAACAGTTTTGCTAGTTGAGAGACTAGAAATATTCAAAAAAAAAAAGGGCGAAAGGTGAATGATGAAGGAAGTTCAGGGGCTCCTAAAGTCGTTCGCCCTATCGTAAATATACATAACGAAATTTATCAATGGTCAAATATGTCTTGAAAATCATGATAAAAGCCCAAAGACAAAATAGGGGGACGAATTGGTTTCCATATTGAATTCGAACTTGTTTTTTGAGCACTTAATTGAAGTTTGTTTTCTAAAATTTTGCAGTGCCACGGAGGAAACTGTTGTAATTCTTGAAAACGTTCTGATTTTGAAGATGAAAGTGCCAGTTGATAATATTCTTGTGTAATCACAATTTTGTAAAGTTATCTATGTATTGGGGGACATAAGTTCACTTTGAGCATCTGCGTTAATAGGTTCATTTTGTACGGTATCATTAGCATATTTTTTTAAACTTATGATGCACATTTGTGCTCTAGATTGTGAATATTTCCTTGAATCCTATTAAGAGGAAGATTTTCTCATCAAGGTGAAGTTGGCATCAAGACGCCTGGCAAGGAAAACAAGGCGGCAAGGCAAAGGGGGAGCAAAAGGAAGGAGATGGTCATTTTTAGCTCATTGCATTGCTTCCGTCTTTGCATTCGCCTTATCTTCATCTTGTCGCCAAGCCTTCTTCTCTTTGTCTTGATGCTAAAATTTTCATTTTTTCGTCTTGATGAGAAAATCTTCCTAGAAAAGCTAGCAACTAGAGTGTAAATTAGCTCCCAACTCTCCTAAGAGAATTTCAAGGCAATGTCCATAATTAAGAGCACAAATATGTATCATCATAAGTAAAAGAAATATGCTAATAATAACTTACAAAATGAACCTATAATATGTTCCGTGAACACAATAAGTTCAATTGTATTATTGTTTATTTTTGCCTTATTGGAGATCAAATCATAAATGGTGAACGATTTCAGAGACCTCCAACTCATTCACTTCTGGCCCCCACTTACTTTTTGAATATTTTTGTTCCCTGAACTAATAAAAGTGCTGAATCGTAACCCTTCTGTCCGGTCAAAACGTTAAATTTAGAGGTAATTAGTAATTTCACATTCATTTGGAGGGCAGCAAAGGTTTCAGAAGAGGCAACGACGTGTCCATTCGATATTTTACCCCTGGAATCTGGTTTTGGGGATAGAAAATTTTATTTTGAATTTGTGGGGTACTAAAAAGGCACAGTTTTGGTCTCGGAGACCAAAAGATGGTACACGATGTTATGTTAGGTACCAAAAAATAATTTAGTCCTAAAAAAAACTTTTTCAAGATTTTTTTAAAAAAATTATAAAATAGGGTACTAAATTGTGAATTTCACTTAGTGTCCGTCTCTTGAAAGACGGGTTTTTTCATAAATTATGGAAAGACTAAAATTTAAACTGTAAATTAGAAGAAATCAAGATAAAAATTTTGGATTGCATTAAACAGGTTATAAACTAATAATTACTTCATGTTGCATAATAAATTTTTAATATTGCAACTAAAACCTTTTAGAGTGGCCTCCTGATAGGCAGTCTAACCATAAACTTATTGATAGTCCACTGCTTTTTTTTATTTGAACATTGCATTTGTTAAATTATATATTAAATTTAAATATATTTTTATATTTTTTAAATAAATTTTCACATTTAAATACACAACATTATTTGCGTTAACTTTTAAAGTAATATATTTAAATTTATAGAATCATCTTTATCTTTGTATTATTTTAATTAGATGGTCTCCCGTGAAAGATCAACGAAAAATAATAAAACACCGACTAAAATATTTAAGCAAAAC
>JAUOBV010023404.1:0-23887 GCA_032360425.1 Rubia occidens
TCTCGAATAAGAGCCTATTTTTGCAAGATGTGCACTCTCGAAGGTTTAGCCCTATCGTAAGACCTAACAATTCCAAATGCATCTTATTGTGATAAGAAGGTAACAAGCCCTCTAGTACGTCCCGGATGATCTAATTTACTGGTTGCTTCTGTGAGGATGTCGGTCTTACCCGTTGGAATGAATTGGCTTTCCATTTGATCTTATTTCAATTTAGCCTACAAACGTGTTGCAATTAAAATAAATCAAACTTAAATGTGAACAAGCAATGATTGAATAAATAAAAAGAAGTTGAGGCTTACCACTCCTTCTGCAATTTGAATTACCAGATCTTTATTGAACCGACCCTCCTTTTTCGGCTCTTTAAGAAAAGATCACACCTCTCAATGTCATCTACATTGATTGGTGTGACCGAAGACCTTGCTTCATCCTCGGTCATCCCACCTTCAATTTCAAGTTGGACATCTTTTTCAAAATGGTCATGCACCATTGGGATTGCTGCTAAAGCATAACCCCCACGACTTTTCCGATGTGAAGTTTCATTCATTTTTTAAAATACGTGGCTTATCATCCCTTGTTCCCTACGTTAGGATGTCATTGGATACCAGTACCTTGCACTCCATCAATAGGATGTCTTTATACTCTTTAGGCATCTCGTGCCAATTATCATACTTTATATCTACCCTCGTTCTACCAACCTTCCCAACCCAACTAGACCACCTAGCACATTCCTCCGACAAACATTTACCCAACTTTTTAAAAACTAACAACGTCAATTCTTTCCTAGCAAGTCTCCACTCTAATGTCCTATAATGCATTCTTGCTAATCGTACATGATCTGTCCCCTCCCATTCATCATCCTCATTTTCGATTGGGTCATCATTTCCTTCTTCGTAGGTGGCACCTCATCTCGTGTCCTTTTGCGTGACATTTTACTACCTAAAATCATGTATGAAAATCAATAGCTATTTTGCAAACCCTATGACAACACTACATGTACTTCATAAACTCTAGCGCAACACAATACATATAACCATTTCAATTTCATAAATTTGTACATCATGATGACCTTTAACCTAAACCCTATAAAATTGGAAGAATAGATGCTAGAAAAATAAATTAAATTATATGAGATTGATGTTTACCTTTTCATGTCTTCAAATGGATTTTAACTTAGGAACACAAACCTTAGCCCCATCTCTCAAAAATTGTTAGAAAATTTTGAAACATCATGAAATCTATTGAGTGTATGAGCTAGGGTTTACTTATACTTGGAAGAAAAAATAAGGAATTTTGGGATGGATTGAGAGTCATTGATAGGGGAGGAGGGGAGGAGGAGGGAAGGGTTTTTGAAAAATGTTTAATGCCCCTTCTTCCCACTGACCCGTTAAAACTACTTTGAGTTTGGAACTGGGAGCATCTTCCAAACTTATGACTGTGTCTTATGCCTTATGAGGGTATATGACTGAGTTCTGGGCTCGGAACTCAGTCTTAGTATATTTAAAAAATACTTCACTAAGAAATCAGAAATTCCCAATTCGCTTAAACCCTAACTTTGAAATTTTCAATCTAATTTCTTCACTAATATATCAACTTAGTAGAAATGGTAAGGACTCGTTGAGCTAAGGCGGGTTCCCAAGCATCAACAAGGGCTCATGATCCATTTTTTGGGATTGGACAGAGTCCAAATTTCTTTAACGACCAAGCCGAACAAAGGTACATCAATTTCATTTGACGTAAGTGTACGAATCCTAAAGTTGTGCATAGATCGGACATTGGGTTGTTGATATTGAAATATTTGCTTGACCATTTCGAGAAATATCAATTTTATAAGTTGATGAAATTAGCCGAGCCCTTGTACCATGAAGAGATAGTTCAGTTATACGTAAACCAAGGTCAGAGTAAAAACAACCGTGACATGACTAAGGTTAAAGGTATATTGATTCTCATGACTAAATGCACGGTCAATGAGGTCCTAGGTTGTAACTACACTAACCCCACCACCTTTTTGCCAGAAGATGTTGAAGGCCCTTTAGAAATTTTCCGCCAAAAACATTGACATGGTGTTACTGAGTACACACCACTATGCCCCGTGGCTATGGGCAGAAAATATTTCTATAGGGAGGGTTCAACATCGGGTCAAGATGAAAAGTATGACGTAGGTGTACTTAATGTAGAACAAAGTCTAGTGTAAGAGTGGATATGCATGAACATATTTTCGTCTGGGGGTCATACTTGCGAGCCGACCATAGGAAATCTAATGCTATTTTACTATTTCATGGAAGGAGTTAAGATAAACACTGGATATACAATATGGAATTGCATGTTAAAGGCCACGGCTGAGAAGAAGAAGGATATTCCCTATGGGGGATTGATCACGGTGATGCTAAGAAAATTGGGAGCCGTGCCTCAAAATAGACCTATGCATCTAGATTATTAAGACTCCACTTGGTTTGAGCAAAAGCACCTATTTTTGGGGTATATTATAAAATATGTGAAAATTTCCATCAGAGAAAGCTAAAAAATCCAAGAGAGCTAGGGATTCATCGATGAAAAAGAGCGAGGCCTCTTCTTCTCGTTGAATTTAAGTGTATTTTTCAGTAAATTGTTTATCAATTGTGCATAATTTATAATTTTTGGTGTTGTAGGTTCCGGTAGTTCTTTGGAAGGTGGAATGAAGAAAAAAATTAGCAGATATATGGAGTGTCTACGTGCGGACATCAGTGCAGCGAACATTGAGGTGGCAGGGGCTGAAGCTAGTTATGTCAAGTTTGTCGCTATATACGGCTTGCGCATCAACCCTGTATATGACGAGAATATGTCGAGCTTCAAGCTAGTGTTCTCTGATGATGAAGAGGAAGTGGAGGAGGGGGGTTTAATGAAGATGAAGAGTAGTGCAATGAAGATAAAGAGGAGAAGGAAACAAAGAATGTGGAGATTGACCCCAAAATTAATGACATGTTTGTTGATGAAGCCGATAAACTATGAAAATAATATTGTGTTGTTATGATTAGGAATTATGAATTCTAAGGGATTTAATCGGAAGAATTTGAAACCATGACAATTTGGATTTAAAGCTTTTAGTATGCTTAATACAACAAATAATCTTTAGATTATGTGTAGTTATTTTGAATTCTTTTTAATTGAAGTAAAATTATAGGTATAGTATTTGCGTGGAAATTTGTAAACCCAGTCATTGATTAGACGTGTTTGACAAACCAGCAATCGGATTTAATAGATACGTTGCCAATGAAGTAGTGTCTTTATTTTTTTAAATGACCTTAGGATCCGAAAAAGTTCCGGACTATGAATGTAGTCTGACCTATTCAAATATGGTCCAAAATATGTTCCTAACTCGGAACATGGTCTGAGAGTAAAACAAAAGAGCTGATTTCAGTAGTTACGAGTTTGGAAAGTGAAGTTCCGAACTCTTTGGTCGTTTCCGTTCCCATTCAGTTTAAAATGCATCCATTTTTTCCCTTGCATTTATCAGTTCCTCAACCGGAACTCAGGTTCAGCCCTTCATATAAAATCCTTGTACGGGGTTTCAGATTCGGAACTTCCAATTGGATCTACCATATGAAGGTCAGAGTAAGTAACGATCTTGGAATTACCCCTAGTATATAAAAAAGATCATGATTAAAATTTCAAAACTCCCAAATCAAGAAAAACTAAAAAGTACTTCCGGCGTCAGAATTAGAAACCCCTCCAATTTAAAAAAAATCGAAAGGGAAGATCAATTAACAATGTCCCAATCCTACACAAGACCTAGCAAGAGACGTGGGTCAACTTCCCGATCAAGGAGTTCTCGTTCTGCTAATCTCGGGTTGAAGCGTCTAAGTTCGTAGCATTTCCTGCCCAAGTTTGATATAATGAATTGTGTGATGTTAGGAAATTACCAGATTTCTATATCATTGATCTAAATGTGTATCATAGCATAGGTTTAGCTAACCCGATCATTTTTCCCCGAAGAAACATGTCCTCTGATTATTGACTTTGAATTAATTGTCCTATTTGGATGAGGTTTATCAATTTCATAGAAATTTGCGTGAGATTGAAGGTGGGCTTTACAGAACTAGGGTTAATGGGTTTAACATCGATATAAGTCCGTGGGAAATTAATCAATTTTGAGAATGCCCTTATAAGAGTGGCGATGATGTGTATCCCTTGGCCATTATTGTCATTTAGATTATGTGTATCACAAAGAGAAATGGCCTCTAGATACCGACTTCCCAAATTTTGACCCATTTAAGTGTAGTGTTAAGTATTTTTAGAGAAATGCAAATGATCTAGGGAGGCCGGAGTCCTTTAAAATAGACCACCTTAGTATCAATCAATGAATTTTGTATGAGATGATAGTTAGGGCTATAGTACTCGTAAAAGGCAACCCCACAAAATCAACATATACAACTCTTATGATATTCTATTATATTATTGAAGGTAGGAAAATCAACCACGGGAGCAAAAAATTTAAACATATGATATCTATTGCGCCTTCAAAAAAGGTAATCGAAAGTCTCCCACACTGGAGTTTGATTACTTTGAATTTTAAGAGCGTGCTCAGGATGGCGTTCCATGGTGACAAGAAGCCGGTGAAGTGTTTTGACAAGCAATATATCTTTAAGAAGAAGAAGTGGGTCCTCACTGACCACAAATGGTGTCACAATAGTCAAGATGTCGCTGACCAAAGCATGAGGTCGAGGATTGAAGAGGAAGGTAAAATTACAAATTTAAATAATTACTTGTTTTTGGAAGTGCATTTTGTCTGAACTATTCTCATTTTTTTGATGTAGAAGAACTGGAACCGGTATTCATTAGAGGATTCAAAACTTGCTACAAGTGGATGAGGAATGAGTTTTTCCAACTACGGGAGCGTGTTTGGAAGTTATAGACTTGGCAACGTGCATTTGAACAACAATTTGCTTCCACGTCACGATCCCGCTCATCGTGTGTAATTCAATTAAGTTGGCCAAGACATGTTGTTGAGTGGTTTGTAGTATTGTTTTAGTATGAAAAAACAACAATTATTTTTGTTTGATGAATTGTGGTATTGTATTCAACTTTAGTTCTAAATTGAACCATGATATGAATTTTAGTATGGATTAAATTTCTTTCCTAGTCTACACATTGTTAGTGTTCAGTGGCTATCTTTTGATGATTGGCCAGGCCAAAACAACATAAATCAGAAAATAAGCACAGAATCCGAGGAAGTTCCAAGCATAGAACACACTTCGGACCTATTATCCAAATACACAATAAAGCTACTATAAGCCACTATATTACCTTCCTTTGTTTTCCGTGTTTGCCTCTTCTTCTTAGCCCTTATTTTCTTCTTAATCTTGCCTTGGCCATCAACCCAAATTCCTTCCTTGTGATTCTTTCCACCTAAGTAGACAATGTGGTGTCTTCTTTTTCGAGCATAATGTCATCATCGTATCTCCCTATGGCACCATTTTTCCCAACACGAACCAAATCTTCAAGTTCAAATTCCTCCATAAACACTCTTTTAATTTCAAAAAAAATCTCACATCTAGGGTCTACGGGATCTCGGACATATAAAACTCAATGCGCTTGGGCGGCCAATATGAATGGAATTCAACTTCTATCTACTAGTGGGAATATTTTGTGACATTGATCTCAGGTAAGAAAAACAAATCAATTTTCCATTTAAAGCAGCTACGTATTTGAACATTTTACACAGATATATACAAGATTTGCACCGGTATTTATATCGTTCCTCGGTACTTAGCGGAAAATTAATTACTTTGCTCTCGGTTATTGAGAAAAAATGTAACTACCATTTAAAACAGCTGCTCGCAACTGCTTTTGTTATCGACTTACACCGGTATTTTGTTCATTATGCATCGGTATAAGTACCGCTGCTAGGTACTTAGCAAAAAAAATTGTCCGCCTGCTCGCGGGTCTACAGAAAATTATCATTGACATTTAAAGTTGCTGCATGCAGCTGCCTCTTTCATTAACTTACACCGAAATTTAGATAATTTTCACCGGAACATATATACCAGTGCGGGGTACTTTGAATATATTATATGCTCCTATTTCAGTTCATACACCGGTAATATTTGAAATTTACCAGTGTAAGTCTGACTACTATAAATAATAACATTTTCAAGTTCAAACCATCCAAACATCAAAATTCAAAAGATGCAACCATCTCCCCCTCTTAACGAATATCGATGGTGGACTAACAATTCTACAAAATAGAGCTTATAGAATAAGGTAATTCACATCAACCTATTAAAACTTATGTTTAAATTTCCATTGTAGTCCCATATCCATGTATCAATTGTTTAATAGGAAGAATTATTGAGGTCGCACCAAAGGTGTTTGATAAAATGCCATACTGTGTTTTTTTAAGAGATGGCCCTGAAATTCAATCTCTAAAGGACACGCCTTGCATCCTATCCTTTCAACCAAATGTTTGTCCGAGGAAGTACCCAGACGGTACCTTTGTAACCGACAAGGCTAGGTTCGTACATGATGCATACAAAGGACGTAGACATCACCCAGACAGAAGAATAGAGGCGTCATCTCCATTCCTACAAACAATCTAGAGTCTTGGTGGGTGGGAATGTTTTGTGAGACTCCACCTTCTTTCAACCTCAGCATCGTCACTGAGTTCTACACAAACTTGAAGTGTGGACCAACATTGAAAGAGGTTTACTGCAAAGGCAAACTTGTTCCTCTCACAACTGAAGCTATAAATATGTTGTTTGGGTTGCCCAATGTTCCAATGGATGACAATGAGTTTGTTGCCCTCCATACTCCCGTAGCAAATTCCTACTATGTGTTAGGCGATCAAGTTGGTAGGGAGATCGTCGAGACAGTAATGAATGAAGGAACAGACGTAGATGAGTTTATCAAATCTAGCTGGAGTAAGATTCCAAAGAATGCTCTGACTCCATAAATGAATGGATGGTATCACTTTGTGGCATCCAAAATATACCCTGTTACTATTAACACAGAAGTCCACAAACATAGGCTCTTCTACTTGTATGAAATAAATAAGCAATTGCGATGGAATTTTGGTGATAAGTTTGTGAACACTTTGACGGAAGAATGGGATAAGACGGGTTTATACGGTTTCTCTAGTATCATCTCGTCCCTATGTTCTAGAGCTGGAGTCACCCCTCATTCCCATAACGTTTACGACCAATTGATGGGTAAGATTTGTGTAGATTCTTTTTACAGACAATCGCCTGATATAGTAGTCCCTTCCCTTGAATCCAGAGTCGCTATCTTGGAGGTTGGTGTACATAATTTTCTCAAAGAATCCAAGTAACAAGATCTTGGTTTGACCACATGGCCAAAGTTTTTAGCTATCAATTTCCTGATGTTGTCGTAGTCCTAGGGGAATTTTCGACAAACCGCAATTTCGATGTGCAGGACATAGATGTGGGTACAAGCAGTGGCGAATCCAGAAAATTTTCAATGGAGTAACCATTAATATATATATATATATAATTATATACTTAATATTAATGGTAAAAAAAAATTTACATGGGGTAACCAAATACTAATTCCCCCCTATTTTTTCCACATAGATCCGCCCCTGGGTACAAGCACCACATAGATCCGCCCCTGGGTACAAGTACCCGTGTTGGGGTTAAGCAGCGATGGATGATGATGTGGAGCCATTTTCTCGTTATTGTATGTGAAAGTGAAGTATTAGCCCGTAAAATCTTGATTTCTGTACCACTCTAGTAATTTGATTAACTGCGACTGTGTTAAATGACTAACTTTTCCTAAGTTAATTTTGTCGATGATTACAATTGAATTAATTATTGGTAATGCTTGTTATTTATTATGTAACATAAAACATGGGAAATTCCATGCTTTGAAGGGGAAAATTTACACTACAAACACAAAATTTTATCTAAACATATAGTATCACTTCAAGATAGGTAATCATAAGGGTGGGAAAAAAACAAAAACCAAAAACTGAATTATCCAAATTTGAATAACCCGAACTGAATGAAAAATATGGTTTTTGGATAAGCGAATTGAATAAACTAAATTTTGGATATTGAAACTCAATTTGAAAACCGACCCGAATACCGAATTGTAAATATATACATAATACCAATAAATTCTGAATAGAGAATTATAATTAAAAACAACTTTGGCCATTTGATTAAGTGTGATTCTTGCCCAAGTCCAAATAGGACCAATCCCAAATATTTCACAAACCCTAATAAACTAAGGGTAAAAAAGGGCTATGATTGAGGTTTTGCATAATTTCATTTCAATCAAAGCCAAACCCTAGTTGAGGACCTTCAGGTGGTGGCCTTTTCATTTTCCCCATCCGGCCATCCCTTTTCTCGAAAAATACCCCCCACCACCACCTCACCACCATCACCCGCCACCGTCACCCGCCACCGCCACCCACCACAGTCACCCACCACTACCTTACCACCACTACAATTGCATCACCACCAAGCTTACCATCACCTCACAATTGGAAGGTTCAATAATAATCATGTTAGTTGTTATTTATATTATTCTTTGCACTTCACTGATATGTGTGTGTGTGTGTGTGTGTTTGCATGTATATATATGTTTTATGGGAGAAATCCAACAATCAGTGATGGAGTCAACTGTTGTGGATGTTTAGTCTCTGCTTTTCTTTTGAATTTTGAAGGTAGTTTCTTCATCCTTTAACTTCTTTTTTTGTGAATGTGTTTGTGTAGGCTCTTTTGATGGAGTTCTTGTTTTGTGATTAGTGTTCTTGAGTTAGTAGTTGATATTAGGTGCTCAAGATTTAAATTTTGTGTGGGAATTTTTTTAAAAAGATTCCCATTGATTTTTTTCCTTAGGATTTTGGTTACCTTTGCACATACAAGAACACCATTTCTTTGGAGTCACGTGTGGTTTTGGAGTCAGCATCATTTCTTGTTCATTGCAGGTGAGAAAATGTTCCGTTTGTGAGTTAATTATTAAGGTTGGTTGTTATTTTTTATGAAGAGAAATATACTTGTTAATACTTTCTTTCTTGTTAGATTATTATTCAGTTACCAGTATCCTTGTCATATTAACATCTAGTTTCTGATTGTTTTTCTGATTAGCATTCAGTTACTTGTACTCATTTTTTTCATATTTTTCTCTCTTTAAAGATCAACTTCATCATGAGATGTAAATTAACAGCAACATGGGATCTGAGGAATTTGTTTGTTGAATTTTAATTGAAAATGAAAGGGGTTTCTGGATGATCAGTTCAAACATCTTCAACAATTGGAAGATGAGAGCAACCCAGATTTCGTTGTCGAAGTTGTGTGCCTCTTCTTTGAGAATTACGATAGGCTGCTTAATGATCTCATTAAAACCTTGTTAGTAGTTCTGTTTCTGCATTTTTTTCCCTTTATTTTCTGGCATTTTTCCCTTTTATGAGATTGGAGATTTTGTGTGTAGGAACTGTGGACTTTAAGAAGATTAATGCACATGTTCATCAGCTGAAGGGCAGTAGTTCTAGGTACTAATCTTTCAACTCTCATTTTGTTTTTGTTTTTCTGTCTTTTTCCAACAGCTTGGGATTCTGTTTAGTGTAGAAAATATGTTGACCTGTACACTTTGATCTGTAACACTCTGTACACTTTGATCTATTGATCTGTACACTATGATTATGTTCAATGTAACAAAACAATGAAGGGGTGGGTTTTCTTGATCCATGTGTATATGCATATGAAATAATTTTTTGCACAAGGCTTTTAGCTCTGTTCTTATACCTTGATTTTCATGTAGCACTTTAGTTGATACCCATTAAATAATGATAAGTTTTAATAGCCAAATGGCGAGATGGAAGCTAGTACACAAGAACACCTCGAGTGCCTATCCTTTAATGAACTTTGCCATGCCAAATGCAGCAATAAAAGTAATGGCTCAAACAAAAGCAGTTTCTACAACACTTTTAAATGGCTTTTGTTCAGATTTAAAAGTTGAATGCTTAGTAAGCTGTTTTACGTGGTTGTATGTTGCTGAATACATATCTAAATGATGTTGTAGTTGAATACACATCTGAATGTTGTTGGATGTAATGGAAAATGTTGCTTAGTGTATTTTGGATTCTGTTTTGTGTATGTTCTGCTTATACACTTCAGGTGTGACTTTCTGAGGAAAATTTTTGTATGTTGTGACTTTTTGTTGAATCCTAAACTCGAACACTTGAATTGATGTTTTAATCTTCTAAATTCTTTGTATTTTCAGGGTGAATGTGAAAGTGCTTGAATTTTTGAAAAAATGTGAAGGGTTTGAAGATAAATATTAAAACAAATTATTTCTCCTTAATATTAAATGTAATTTTAAAATTGTTATGGTTGAATTTCTATTATATTTGTGGGATTTTAAATTTGAAGAATTTATTTTGATGATGTAGAATTTAAATTACATATTTTCCTTCATTTTTAAATTAATTTTTGTATTTTTAATATTTTTGTGAAATGTTAAGATGTAATTTGGTTTACTTGGATTAGATCTGAATTCAAACAGAAACTGAATTTCAAATTCGGTTCGGTTTTTTTGGGTTATTTGGGTCGGATTTTGTTTTGGGATTTTAAGAGGCAAAGCCGAATAACCCGAATCGAATAACCAGAAAACTGAATAACCCGACCGGACACCCACCCCTAGGTAATCACCGTGTATGAAATATTTTTCATATGACACATGTTGGGGAAAGTTTTTTCGTCCAATTCGGTGGTATGTAGATTACCATAATAAACAATTCTCGGTAAACTTGGGACACAATCAATGTTCATTTTTTTCCACATTCCATACACTCGATGGAGGCAAAAATGCATGGTAATGATCGTATTATATTTGATTGAATTTCTATACTGCCAATTTCTAATTTGAAAGATTCCGAGGTTTTTGGAGGGACTAAACTGCAAAAATTAAAAAGTTTACTCGGACCTCAAAATACGAAGCCGCTTGAACAAGCTGTCTCTCCAAAGCACCGGGATGTACTTCCAAATCAGACACATGAAGAAATCAACGGTTTGGGGCCCCAAAGTGATGTCCGAAGATCTTCGGATTCCACATTGTCACCTTGAAGAAAATCATCATCGTTTACTCGAGGACATGTACTTGTGCTTTTGGAGAATTGACTCCCGAGGCACAAATATTTTATAATTCACCTTTAAGGATAGAATATTAAATTTGGAATTTTTTGTTTTTAGGAAAGTGTCGGTAAAGTAAAAAACTTGAAGGACCTAATTGCAAATAATGTTGATCAACAAGTTCTACCGTTGCAACAACCGTGATGTTTCAATTATTAAACTTAAATATTAGGTTATATTATAAAGCCATATTCAAAACCATTGAATGGTGGTCGAGGGGCTGAATGTGAACTTTGGAGTAATAATACTAATTTTACAAAGTATATGAAAACATACAAATTTAATGTTTTCGCGATGGGGGTTCTTTCAAATAATTTGGAACCATTAAGTGAATGTCTATTCAACTCAGGAGAGCAATAATTTTCCAAATTAGAGCATTAAAAATGAGGGTGTAAATGTGAGAATCAAATGTATATTGATAAGCATGCATAACATATATACACCGGTAATATTGAATAGTACCGGTGTAAGCATTCAAAAATTTGGCGGGAAAATTTTGAAATTTAATTTTTTTGGCCTAAATTATAGACGGGAAATTGTTTACAATGGTATTCATTTCAATAGCGCCATTATTTCTATAGTGCTATTTACTTACAAAATATTTTGTGACATTTCTCTCGGCTTGAATTACATTTTGACAAAAACGATTTAAAGCAGAAGCAAGCAGCTACTTTTTATGTTATTTACACTGGCATTTACTTTTTTTATTACAACCATCAGTACCGGTGCTAGGTACTTGGATAATATTTTCTAAGATTGCTCCCGGTTTGTGCTGTTTTACAAAAAAATGGATTTAAAGCAGCTGGTCGCACTTGTTTTTAATAATTTTACACCGGTATTATTTCAGGGATTTTCACTGGTCTTACTACCGGTGCTAAGGATTTAACCAAAATTTTATATCATTGTTCTCGGGTTATTGAAATTCGATTTAAAACTGTTGTGCATTGCTGCTTTAAAAACCACTTTTACACCGGTAAAAAATCATTTGCTCCGGTATTTTTGCCGTTGCTAGGTGCTTAGAAAAAATTTCTTCAAACAAGCCTACATCATAAATAGTTTTTACACCTGTATTAACCAATTTACCGGTGTACAAAACACGGGTATTTAAAAAAGGATCAAAAGCTCATAAGCGCTGCCCATGATCTCCCGTTCCATACTCCCATCGTCTTCTCTCAAGGTAAACCACCATAAACTTCTCATCAATCACCATAGCCTCCTATAACTCCTTAATCGTAGCCATTATTTGCTATAAAAGGTTGAATAGTATACCATCTTCCCCAACCATTCATTCCATGGAACCCCTTTTCTTGTGGAGTGAAACTTAGGGGATTGAAGTGCACAAACTTCACCAAATTTGCTGCATCTCACGAGGTAAATCAACTTGGTAATGTTTACAATGGTATGATATCCAAAATTATGAATGGGAAACAATACTATTTTCATGCACAACACATGTTTGAGAGAATGCCTCAATGAGGGAAAACCTTTTAAAAAAATTAAAATTACAAAAACCATGTTTGACCAAAGATGATATAGTATGGCATGCTTATGCTTATGTTTTTTTTTGTGGAATATGATGTTTGTGGAAATTCATAAGGGTATTTTTCATATCCTTTGTTTTGGCTAAGAAGGGTTCAACTTCGTCTTTGGTGTTGTAGTTCAGAGTCATTCTATGACCTCTATGTGTTGTATTTAGGGTGTATGATCATGTGGAATGGATTGCGTGAGTGAACTTTTAGGAATGCTTTTATGACTGCTTTGAATGGTTGTGTGAGTGAAGTTTTTGAAATGCTTATACAACTTCTTGGAATGGTTATGTGAGTTAACTTTTTGGCATTGTTTAAGTCAACATGTATATTATTTATGTTATATGAGTAGCTCACATATATATGCCTTATATTATGCTATATGCTTGGCTTTAATTTTTAGCATGTATGTCATTTATTTTATATTTCTAGCTCACATAAGTATGACTCATATTATGTTATATTTTTTACTTTACTTTTTTGAATTGCTGACTTTAAATCTTGTAGATACCGCCAAAACGTGGAAAACTAACCGCGAAGAAGAAGTGACAACAACCAAAGAAGAAAGTCGTTAAACCACATGAGGAAGACATAGGAGAGAAAGTACCACCAACCAAAACGATTCCATTGAACATCCAGTTTGAAAATGAGGGAACACCGTAACATGAACCAATAAAGGAAGATAATGTTGAGGGAGACGAAGACGGTGGGTCAGAGGATGAACCCCAAAGTTCCAAGGGAAATGTGAAGGGATCCCTCCAATGGGAGGAAAGTGAATAAAGAGGACAATGACTTGACTAAGGTAGGAGGTAAACATAGTGAGGGACATGACAAGTTCGAGATAAAAAAGTAGGTGCAGACACCGTGGAACAGTGATTTGTCAGTCCTTCGTAGTTAGGAAGAAGAGTAATCCCATTCATGTGGCTTTCCGGTTCCAAAAAAAGTGGTTTTCAAGAAGAATTGGACGGTATGGATGGCCTATGGGAATTATGCATTCCGACGCCGAATCAAATTTGGTTCATGGGAACACTGGAGTGATGTCCCCGACGATGTGAAGAAAGAGTCATGGAAGGATGTATTGTTAAGCTCTTGATTAATTTTTTAGCCTCTCCTTCTGCATTTCTTCCGTTACGAACACATGATTAATGTATCCATGTGCATATCTTTCATTACAGGCAAGCTTAATTATTGAGAACAAATTGACCGAAGTTCAATTGTAAATGTTGAAGAAACATGTGTACAGGAAGGCAAGAGACTAACATTGGAACTGGAAAAGAAAGGTGACAAACAAATACATACATGACGTGGAACTAAGAGGAAGTCATGCGAAGAATGAGGGTAAGTTCCACACCAAAGATGCAGAGTTGGTTGCACATCAAATTGTAAGTTTTCTGATTTTTTAGTGGATATAATCTATGTGAATTTGTTCATGTATAATTTCAAGAAAATGAGATTTATTATTGGTAATTAATAGGAGAACTTAAAAAGAAAACAAGAGTCCAGCGAGTTCATCGAGGTTGTAAAAAAAGACGTACTAGGAGTTGCACTTAACAAGAAAAAACATCTGGGTCGGGTTCAGGGTGTCTACACTCTTGTTACACATAGGGAGATCTTTGTCAAGCCTCGACTACCTAAGGTTGATATTGCATCAAGTAGTCAATAAAGAGAGATCGATTCTTTGAAATCCACATTAAGCCAACTAGTGGCTTATGTCTCGCAAGAATCGAGTGGGAGGAAAATGCAACTTGAGTTGGAGAGAATCATTTCAAGTTCTAAACCAAAAACTGTAAATCCCCCTCGCTTCTTTTCTCCGACAACCTCAACATGTGATCACCCGGAGTGTGATAGTAGATCCATCCAACCATCTAAGACTTAGGCAACACCTCTTCGACTAAGAACAAATATAGTAGACACCAACGAATTCAACATGAAGGTATTAATATATATATATATATATTACATTAATCATATCACTTAGTAAATTATACTTTGTTTAAAATTAGCAAGTCTTTTTGGTAGAATAATTCCTTGTGCATCCTTCTTGCCAAATATCTTAATGATGAGAATCACGTTGGACTCTATGAGTGCATCATCATAAGCCGGTCGAGGAGGAGAACGTGGTGGTCAATTTCACAAAGAGCCTCATAGATGGTGATTACTATTGCATGCACTTTATGAAAAATTTCATATCTCAAGTGAAAGAGAATCAATTTGAACTACGAAAGGTATCTCTTATTCTTACATTTTGTTTCAATCAATAATGTCACGACTTTGCTCAACCTTTTTATTCATTATGAGATTACTCCATGTTATAGTCTTTTCCCGAGGATAAATTACTGTACCTCATAAAGCTTTTGAAGAATGTACGTGAAAGTTGTGTGCTTTTTATGATGGTAAAGAATTTAAAGCATTTACAAAACTCATCTACCATATGAGGAACTAGGGTTAGGTTGAGTTTTTTGTGCAAGCATCATTCTATAAAATGCCTACTGATACTTTCCAAAGTATTTTTTAATACCTTGATATAGATCGCTATCTAGCCATGGAGTATCAATGGCACAGTTCATTTTGTGAGAATTTCGATAACATATTTTGTGTATGACTACATTCTTATTTTTGGTCCTCAACATATGTCGCAATACCATTTTTTGGTCCCTGATGCCAATACCGCGTACATTTGCTAACCAACAAATAAAAACTATTTGTTTGGTCCCAGAGGTGATTTTCAGGTAAACCAGAATTATTTTACCGATATAACTAGGGTATTTTCATAATTTTACTAATTAAAAACTCTAAATTTAATTATTTTAATTCCGGATACATTTTTAAAAAGCCACAAAATTTTAGTGGCCTTGTTGGAAAAACCTAAAATTTTATTTAGGTGACACTCTGATGGTCGCCTATTCATTCCACGATTCCCCACTCCGATGAGCTTAGGCTGAATTTCCATTGCTACACCAGCCACGCATCGACAGAAAAATGTTGCGTATCAACAAAGAAAGGTCGCGCGACGATGGAGGAAAGCCACTCCAGATTCAGCAGCGGTAGAGGCCAAAGAATTTTATTGGCGATGGTATGTTGAAATCTGAATGGAGAAAGATGAGTGGTATTATAGTGAAAACCTAAGCACATTAGTGCCTTTGCAAGCTCGTCGAGGGAAACCCTAGCTCGCTCGTCGTTCCCACTAGCTCAAACCCTAGCTCGCTGGTGCTCTGCAATCGAGTTGCAGGGAAGAAGTCATGCCAGCGGGGAATCGAGTGGAAGCAGGAAAGTGGTCAGGGTAGCGGTAGAATTGGGTGGCAGAGAAGAGGGGGCAGAGAGAATCGAGTCTTTTCTTCTTCTTTTAAATTTTTTTTTAACTCAGGGGTATAATGATTATTTCACATATTTTTGGCCAATTTTACCAATGAATTTACCTGAACACCACCTTTGGAAACCAAACAAATAATTTTGTATTTGTTGGTTACCAAATGCAAGTGAAATTGGCATCGGAGACCAAAAGATGGTAATGCGACATATGCTGGGAACTAAAAAAACAATTTAGTCTTAGTGTATAGAAGCTGTAGTTTTTATCCTTCTTGTTTGTATGAATTATGCTTGGTGTAGTTACATGTCATTGGAAGGGCGCTCAATGTCGGGACAGCATTTAATAAAATTTCTATTCCATTTTTTCACACTAGTCCCGTCGTGGAGCGTGTATAATCACCATTCGGTTGACCCAATACTTAATTAGCGACAAAGCTACATGTTTGTAAAATTATACCAATGGTACAAAGAAAGGCGTGACGTCAGTTGTTCAAATCAACGTTGCGACATGAACCACTTCGCTTACAGTGACATCGCAAGCACCTCGTAAATCACAAAAATTTAACCCTAGTCGTATCAATACGTGCAACCTTGATCCATTAAGATGATGTCATTTCATTGGTATTCCAAGTTATCAATTAACCTGTGTTGACTAAAGCGATGTCGGTATAACCGACATTGCATCACAATATTATCATCGACTATGATGAAATTGTTCCAGCCAATGTCGCTACCTGGTCGGCCAGGGGTTCATTGAATTCTTATTTACTGTGTATATTTTGTACAAAACCTAGGGTAAAAAATCATTTACAGCGGTTTGAAACCACAGTAATAAATCATAATCTGCGATGTTGGTTACATAACTAAGAATAATTGGCTACCATTCTTAACGACATCGCACCATTACTTTTCAACATTGTCCTGGCCGATGTCGCAAACTGTTTGGCAAGTCAGCCACCTAAAAATATAGATCGACCTTGCACATTTGTCGGTATCGTTGATGGCTATTCACTATTTACATTGGTTCTTTTCTAACAAAACCGAGGTAGAAAGTATACTTTTTACCCTGCTTACATTTACCTCTATTTTATATGGGCTAAAAACTGAGGTAAAAACCCCTGTACAACAGAGGTAAAAGGTCTTTTTTCTTGTAGTTTAATTTAAGCTACTCAAATAAAAGGAGGCATTAATGGGTTTAAATGAAATGGATGCATTTATATGAATGAAGAGAGGGGGGGTACCCCTCCCCCCCACATTGAAACTAATGGATAAGGACCACTTTATATAGTGGAAAGAGAGATAAGGTTACCCACTAGTTAAAACCCTAGTCAATAGGGCTACACAAACTGTACCATCTGGTACGAACAATGCTTGTTACTTTAGGAACGAACCGTGCATAATAGCACGACCTGTTCTCTGGTCCTTGTTTTCCGCTTCTAAGCCACACAGACCGTGCTTATTTTCATCGTTCATCTTTTGGCATGCCCTTCAAATTGGTTTGGCATGGACCGTGCATGTTGGCTTGGTCCGTTCACCGGACATTCATCTTTTTGGATATTTCTTATGGCATGGACTGTGTAATATAACATGGTTTGTTCCTGACAAAAACTTGTGATTAGACTTGAAATTTTTGCTCCTTTTTTTCTTCTTCCACTTCCTTCATTCTACTACCAACTGGTTCAATGGCCTACATTATTCTCCCCATCTCGTGATTTGTCTTCTATCTGCTACCATCCTTGCAAATGGCCTTCTCTAATAAAGATCTTCCATCTAGGCTTACAAATATACATATAGACAACTTATAGAGGCAAAATCCCATTAGGATACAAATACTTTACAAAATAGAGAGGTTAACACATAAAACCAAACAAGATGGTAGTTGAAGAGCCCCTGCAGGTGTTGTTAGAAGCCCACGGGGTCGCAATCAAACATAAAGATTTATATTGTTTCTTCTGTAGTCACTCCTAACAATTATAAAATACTAGCTAGTAGTATGTCCAATGTCGTCCACAGAGAAAAGGGTGTTTAAGTGAGAGTTTTTGCAAAGTTCACCCTCGCTTCATCCCGGATGTGTGTTAGAAATAACAAACATTAGGGGGTATGTTTTGCTAAGATTAGGCTAATAACTAAGAGCATATAATGAGATTTTAAGGTAAAGATAATGATAAGCCTTGGGGGTATTTGCATCACATGATTAACATATAATATTTCATCCTAAGCATGTATTCTATACACATTCAAGAATGATGAGACGTCAAAAGCATGTATTTTTCAAAGCATTTAACATATTCTTTAGTGTCCTTTTATTGGAAGATTGCAATATTTAGGTAGGCTTACACCATAAGTGGTTTAGATAACCATTTTTTTTTATTTTTGTATCTAATATCTTCATTTTTAGCCTATTTTAGATCTAATAGATTTTTGGTCCTTACAAGGATCTAGATCATTTTTCTGAGATTCAATTATCACTCCCTTGTAAGTACCCTAGATAGCTTAGATAAAGCCATTATCAAGAATGGTAGAAGATTGAAAGCTATAAGTCTAAACGTGGTAGTTGATGGATATGGTGAAAAAATTAGTGAAGTCTGGAAAAGTCGAAGAATGACACGGGCTGTGTAAATTGGCTTGCCTTTGTCATAAGTCGTGCTAGAGGAACGAGGCCAAGGGTATGGGTCGTGAAAACCAACACAGGCCTTGATCAGGATTTGAATAAAAGGACACTAAATCATATGTTAAATGAAGAAAAGGACACTAAAGCATACTCCCTCCGTCCCGCTATAAATGACTTAGTTGACTTTTGGGAGTCAACTGCATCACTTTTTAACCATTAATATCTTTATTTATGTGTGTAAAAAAATTCAGAAAAAATATAATATAAAAATAAATGTTATAAAGAATCCAACGACATATAATACGATAATAGTCTTATATATGTAATAATATAATTTAATGGTCGAAGTTAGATTTGTTTGACTCCCAAAAGTCAACTAAGTTATTTATACCGGGACGGAGGGAGTATGTTTTAGTGTCCTTTTATTTTTTGAATTTGACGAGTCATGCAACTTGGCACGACCCATGCCATCAGAAGACCCTTGGAATGACTCCCAGATGACAGGTTGTGGAATAAAGCATGGCCCAGGCACTCAGAAGCAAATGAATGAGCTTCAGACAATGGGTCTTGCAACTTAGCACTGCTCATGCCATCAGAAAGAGCGAGGAACGCCCTTCAGTCCATGCCTCGTGTTCTATTGCACGGGTCGTGTGGCTATTAGGGTTTACTCCATTTTTTGGCCTTTCAAGGACCATCTATCCTAGGGTTAAAAAAGTAGACATAGTCTAGATTTTAGAGAGTGGTAGGTAGGAAGGAAGAGAAGAACTTTCTCTCTAGGTTTTTTCTTCTTTTTCCTTTATTTAGTTCTTAGATCCATGACATTTAACTCAATGAATGCCACGGATTTAATAGTAGTAGAGTAGTTTAGTATTTTGGGGTGATATTTATATTCACGACTTAATTATGGGTTTGTGAGATTCTAAATTACCCTAATGTTCTATGCTTTTGAATATTGTGGATAAATTGAAGTTTTTATTATTATGTGATTTATATCTTGTTATGTTTTATGATGCATCCGTAAAAAAATTCATAGTATAATATCTTGCTGGGCTAGATATGCTAATTTAGGAATGTTAGATTAACGACCTTGTAGGCTCAAGATACCAGGAAGATGATTTCATTCATGCTACCTTGAGAGTATCGATCCAAAAAATGCTAAATTCTAATTGGCTAGTTGTGTGAATGATTGCATGTTAAGAGCGGTTGACCAGGGATTGCTTTATTGAAATGCCTATCAGGGGAAACCTTGCCTTACCCCGATAAGTAAACATTATAGTTTGTAGCAACTAGGATTTGTTGTATTAATTCTAGAGTAGTCACAAGGCATAAATACCTTTGCCTCTCTGGGCCCAGGGTTGGCGTCCATAGTAGAGCGCCCAGGACGTCTTATTCTTACTCCTGCATCTAACAGTTTCTACCCACACAAGATTTAGGTCCTTTAAGCGGGGGCGCATTAGCACCAGGAGTGAGATGAAAGGGATGAAATGCGGAGTCAGAAGGATTGTAGCGCGTCCCTAAATTACGGAAGTGATTAGATGGTTTTTTATGGAGCCAAACCTTTGTGTCACACATATTGGGAATTCCCGATCATTTCCAGATTATGTGTCATAAGCATAAGATTAGATTTATAGTTCTATATGTGTAGAATCTAGAATCGTGCCTATATGATGGTTTTGTTACGTAAATACACCCAAGACTAGTTACACATAGTTTATTTCTTGCTAATTGCATGATTGGAGTTTGTTAGGCACATGCATTTCCCATCTAATCAATTTATCTCCTTGAACACGATCCAAAAAGTTGGTAATTCCATGGAAGACATTATCTCGTACATTTCAACGACAGTTCATCATGATAACAAATCCATCTTTTTAGGGTATTTGATAGAGAAGTAAATTTATCTACCTATGTGTCTCATACTGCTTCTACAATGATATCTATATACCTAAAGGCTCAATTTTGTGCAGCGATCACTAGAATTTGGTCGTAATTCATAAGACTCCAAACAAAGTTTTTAGTTGGATTCACTGCACCTTTCACCCATCAATTCATTTATGGACATTTTATGTAAGGTTTTAGGTGGAGATTGCTCAACAACAACCGGACCATTCAAACTGATTGAAACTAAGGTAGCGCATAAAATCGTTCATGACTATACTGTTTATCGAATGTAGGCCAAAAAACAAGAATGTAACTGAGAATGCAGGTACTACTCTATCTTAAATTCCACCAGACGTGTTATGCAGTTCAAAGACGATACACAAGAGTACACAATAATTGATTTTTTACATTCACGTATGTATATAGATATATAGATATATATATATATATACATATGCATATAGATATATATATATATAGATATATATATATATACATATGCATATACATATATAGATATATATATATATATATAGATATGCATATACATATATAGATATACATACATATACATATACACAAATATACATATACATACACACACATATATACATATACATATACATATACCTACACACACACATATATATATATATATATATGCATGTACATATACCTACACATATATACACAGAATTGGAATCATGTGAGACAACCCTTCTTATGTGAGACAAGCATATTATGTGAGACCAAATCTCAATCATAGAGTAATTGAATCAGCGGCCAAGATGTAACGAAATAAATTTCCCAAAGTCAAAATATGATCCCGCAAAATTAGAAACATTCCGCAAAATCCTGTCACTTTTCTAATTAAACACTCCATATTTAATTACTGTGAATCCCAAGATACTCCATAGCCTAATTTTACCAAACCTCATCGTAAATGAATTAAATTATCCAGAAGAGTTGGTAATAACTACTATCTCAAAACTAAACACTCCATGTTTAACAGATTACCTTTCCTATTTAATTTAAAATTTATATTTTTTTCTACATTTTAAAATGAGTATGTTATTTTTATTTTCCATATTTTTGCATATTATTAATATTTAAAGTAATTATTTATATTAAAATTATTATGGATCTTAATTTCATTATTTAATGTATTTTATTTTTGATATCATTAATAATAAAATTTAAATACCTGTGTTTTTATTTTACTAATATAAATACTCTTGTTTTTTTACGTACATTAAAAAAATTATTATGTAATAGCTGGGAAATATTGAAGATAACAAAAAATAAATATATTTAAGAATAACACAAATATACAGGCGATAATAACTTATAGAAAAAAAGTGTTGGATGTTAAAGGTGCTTCACTTATATCTTGTAGGTGATTTAATTATAACTTGTAGGTGCTTTAATATTAAGTCAAAGGTGAGTGCTTGAAAATAATATTTTTGGTTCATTAAAAATTTCATGCCATTTTAATTATTAATTTAAATTTTATTGAGCGTAAATCATAGGTGCTTCAATCATTGTTTGTAGGTGTTTTTATGTTGTGTAGAAGGTTCCTTAATTCCTATCTATTGGGGCTTTGCTTGATGAAGGAATTTTAAATTATTTTTTTGGGCCTTTGTGATGAAGGTGCTTCAACTTATGTGCATAGTATTTTTGGTGTTTTAAGAATTTCCTGCAACTTTGATTATTTGTTTAAATTATATGAGCGTAATGCGTCAGTGTTTCAAGTTATGTGCATATGTGCTTTAAACTATAGGTGTGGGTGCTAAAAATGGTATTTTTGTGGTGCTTTGAGAATTTTGTGTAAGTTTGATTATTTGTTTAAATTATATTGAGTGTAATGCATAGATGCTTCAACTTATGTACATAGGTGCTTTAAGTCAAATGTGTGGGTGCTTAAAATAGTATTTTTGGTGCTTTAAGAATTGCGTGCAAGTTTTATTATTTGTTTAAATTATATTGAGCGTAATGCATTGGTGATTCAAGTAATTTGTGTAGGTGCTTTAATTTAATGTTGTGGTGAATGGTGGAGCAGATACTATTTTACTAAGTTGAAAATTAGGTGAATTCTTTCGAATTAATTAATTAACTCTTGGACTAATTTAAGTTAACTAACCCTTGGATTAATTTAGACCAGATACTATTTTTCTACATTGAGAATTAGTTCAACTCGGCTTACAATAGCTGATGAGTTTGAACCAGACTCTCGTTTACTAATTCGATCCAGCCGTTTAGTGGCACAGATTTAGTCTCACATAACATGCTTCTCTCACATAAATTAGTTGTCTTACCTGAACCCGCCCCTATACATATATATATATAGACACATACATATATACATATATATATATAGTACTTCTTCATATATTACTATTGAAAATCCACTCAAACTTTACATATAGTTTTTATCCTTTCCTTATAGTTGTTTGAAGAAACTACACCACCATATTCAAAAAAAACAAATGAACTTGTGCCGGAACAACCCCACCAAATATATCTATGTCATCCATATTTAAAGCATATCCGTGAATACCTTTAACCCAGGTACGTGAATATGTAAGACATTTCGGAAAACTACTTACACGAGTAATTACCATTTTTTGTAGTGATTTTGCAATTTTAGTATGTAATTCACAAAACTCACACTACCATCAAGCGACAAATGTGAAATTATATAAGTTACATTAGTAGTTTACACATTGTTGTACGAATATGTGTATATATGTTGGTCATTGAATGTGGATTGTGAAGTTCCATTTTGAATATAAATAATGAATTTATCATTTCCCAAAAGTAATTTCGATTTCGGATAGTTTGAGAATTACTGCCCTAAGAAAATTTCCAATTTCGAAAGGTGAATAATAAACATTAATACAATTAAACAGTATCAAATCTGAAATGGATGCAAAATTCGTGAACTAAACTCAGGGATGCCGATCTATATTTATGACTTTGGAATCAAATTGTCAGACACATTATTCGATTTCGGAAGTTCAGACTACAATACTATCATACTACTACAACTTACATCTTTCGATAACGGAAACTAAATCCGGACAACCGCAACTAAGAGGTCGTCGCCGTACCTCTCGAAGATGTAATTTATAGCCCTAAATGCGTGCTAACTACAACTAAGTAGCTAATGGCAAGTCGGGGTCGTCCAAAGAGACAGGGGTTATTTTCAAGTGCTTGCTCATAAAACAGAGAATACTACGCTAGATATATAGATACATATATAAAAGCACATAAACAGGGGGTTTTTGGTTTGGTTTTCTAAGTTAACAAATCAAGGACAAATTAACTATTAAAGCATACAAGAACTAAAACGATATAAACATTGTATTACGAAGTCTCGGGGGCAATTGACTTATACTTCCAAGCTTTCTATCCATCATTGACATATAATCTATTTA
>JAUOBV010023405.1:0-14564 GCA_032360425.1 Rubia occidens
TCATTTTGGTAGACTTTTGTGCTTTGGATACTCTATTTTACCTTGAAATTCTATTACAAGAGTTAAGAGCGACTTTATCGCTTTTGTCACTTGTAATAAAGATTCCATGAGACGAGGTAATTGTTGAAAATTTGAAGACCTTGAAGTATTCATTTTGAAGACAATGAAGAAATTGAATACCCGAAGAAAGGAAGAGGAGACAACTACACTAAGACCAAAGACAAGAAATCAAGTGAGGGCAGAGTACTCCGGCAGTCGTGAGTTGCGACTGTTGTCACCCCAGACTTACTTTTTAGGCTTTGTATTATAAATACTCGTTACTTTTCTCTTTCTTCTCCAACTTTTCTCTCCCTATTTCAGAGCATTAAACCTCAGTTTTCCCACCTTTTCCAACTTAGTTTCTTCTTATGTTTTATTTTCTTTTGTTAATTAGTATGGGTTCTAGTAGCTAAACATAACATTGGGAGCAATTGATAAAGGTTTCCAAGCCCATGTCTTGAGATCTACATGTAAGTTCTTTAATGCTTTGTTATTGTGATTTTATTGTTCTTGAATTGGGTTATTGAATCTATTAATGATATTGGACGTTTGAGTATATGAATTGCTTGTATGATTATGTGTTAGGGTTTGGAGAAATTAGGTAATTCTCTCTTCTTTTGATATGAAATCCAAGAGCATGAGTTAGAGCTTTCAATGTTGTTGATGATTTGATGAAATCAAGATAAATGGGATAATGTCAAATTCTTTTTCATGTTTGTTTTGTGTAGCAAATGAGAGAGGTTTATGAACGTTGAACGTTCTTGACTAATCTTTTGTAAATGCATGAACTGGTTCAATGCTTAGACACAGTGTAGTGTTTATAAGTATTACCAAACTTGTTGATTCTTTGTACTTAATGCCATTAATGGGATACCCTTAGGCGTTGAATGACTAAACGGGTCATTGGTGAGGTTTAGCGAGAGATGTCGAATTCACTCTTGTAAAGTACTATAAAAAAAGAATAGAAGATTTATCTTCACCACAAGTAATAAAAGTGTTAAATATATTATATGTTCAATGATAGATAGAAGGCTTGGAAGTAAAATTCAATTACCCCAAGATCCCGCAATTCGTATTTAATCTCATTTTTGTGATTGTTCCTTAATTAGTAGATTTGTATGGTTTGATAGTGTAACTTGTCTTTAAATTCGTAACTTAGGAAAACTAACCCCCCCTCCCTTATGTGCTTTTATTATATGTATATCTTTATATCTAGCGTAGTATGTACCATTTTATGAGCAAACACTTAGGAAATTCCCTTGTCTCCACGGACGACCCCGACTTTCCATTATCTACTTAGTTGTAGTTAAGATTACTTTAGGGCTTAAAATAGTAACTTTGAGAGGTACGGAGATGACCTCCCAAATTTTGGCGCTGCTGCCGGGGACAGTGGGTATATTTTTTATGTTTTTGAGCATGTTATGTATGAATATGACCTAGTTGTGAATATTTTTTAGTTTACTTTTATTTTATTTTTATTTGATCTTTATTTGGCTTAGAGACGTATTGTTCGAGTTCTTGGTGTATGGTTTGCACCCGATCATCTTCATAAGAACCCTTACACTACGACCCCAAGTTGGAATTGAATTTGAAAAGGGCTAGGAGGCTTTCATTGGAAAGTGAGAAGAAAAACCCTCGCAATGACAATTTTGTAACATCTACCACGATGGATCATGACGGGGAGCAAGAAGGTGAAATTCTGGAAGGAGTGCCTCAACATTATGCCCTTCAGGGGGGAACATCCCAGTGATGCAAATTTCGATTCGAGAGGATATGGCTCACAATATAGAGCACCAACCAATGTTCATCACATATCTGGCGGTTGGAGCTCATAGCCATTTTGAGTTGAAGTCCATATTAATATACTTGTTACCGTCATTCCGTGGTAGGCAAGGGGAAGATCCTAACAAGCACTTCCTTGATTTCTATATAGTGTGTAGTGGGATGCTTCCCGATGGAATAATGAGGAGCTCTATATGTTGAAGGCCTTTCCATTCTCATTCTTTAGATTACGCAAGGGATTGGCTATATTATCTTCCACCCGAGAGCATTAATTCATGGATTGAGTTGAAGAGGAAATTTCTCTCCAAATACTTTCTGGCTTCAAAATCTTCCATCTTGAAGAAAGACATAAGCAACATCATCTAATGGCATGAGGAATCCTTCTACGACTTTTGGGAGAGTTTCAAGAAGCTTCTTGCTAGTTGTCTGTATCATGGCTATTTGGACGGGGATTTACTCTACTACTTCTACGATGGTCTTCTTGATGAAGATCAAAGGCTAGTGATAGGAGCATGTGGTGGTTCTCTTAGGACCAAGTCTTCTACGGAAGCTATAGAGCTTTATGCGGAGCTAGCCGAGGAGTTGAGAAACTTTAGCTCAAGGGAAGATTTGAAGGGGGGAAATCCCAACAATGCAAGTCCCTCTTCCAACCATGGAAAGCTTAAAGACCAAGTGTCGAATCTTACTTCTATGGTAAAACCTAATATAAAATCTTGAGATATTTTCTCCTCTCCGCATCCTACGGACACATGTCCTACTTTGAAAGATGAATATGTGGAGGAAGTAAGTGTCATGGGGAGGCAAGGAGGCCAAGGGTACCAAAACCAAGGCTACCAAGGCTACCAAGGAGGTGGAAGTTACAAAAACAGGTCTTACAATGCGGCTAACCAAGTCCACCCAAATATTTGACATGGGAATGCACAATGAGGCCAAAATGTTCAACCCTACCGCCCTCCTCAACAACCATACTGGCCACTACAACCGCAATACCCAAGGCTTGGTGATAATCCACATAATCAAGATGAAAGTTTGGGGGTGTCAAACCAAGGGATCATGCACGCTATTGGGAAGTTGACTATTTATGCTGATAAGAATGAGAAGCTACAAGAGAAGACCGACTTTAGTATCAAAATTTTAGAGATGCAAATGAGCCAAATGGCTTAAATATTGAGTCGAATGGAGGTTAGAGATTCGGGAAAAATTCTATCTCAACCGGAGCACATCCCTCATCGAAATGTGAGTGACATCTCATTGAGGAGTGGAAAGGAAGTGAGAAAGTCCCAAGGAAAGGTTGTTGACCGGGTGGTTGAAAAGGAAGAAGATGAGGAGAAAAAGGCCGAAGAGTTAGCCAGTGAGAAGAGGAATGAAGGAAAAGAAGTGGAGGAAGAGAGCTTCATTCCAAGGTAAGGATCAAATCCCAAAACCTCATCCCCTCCTCGCAATTAGTTCAAAGTGGCGGAGATCCCTATCTATGAGTCAGAACCACCATTTATGGAGGCCTTGAAGTATAGGAGGACACGAAAGACATCTACGAAGTTTTTCGTAGATGTGAGGTAAACATTACACTCTTGAATCCTATAAATCATATTCATAGTTATGCTAAATTTCTTAAACAAATGTGCACAATCAATAGGAAACAAAAATTGCAAAGCAAAAAGAAGAGTGAAAAAATGAACATGTCTCGCCATTTTTTATGACGAGTTACCCCTAAATGCGATGATCCAGGAATGTTTACAATTCCTTGTGAGATAGGAGGGAAATGTGGTAAGAAGGCCATGCTATACTTAGGTGTTTCTATTAATGTGATTCCATATTCTTTGAATAAAAGTCTAGATCTAGGCACTTTGGACAAAACCGGGGTTGTCATCCAACTGGTCGATCACTCTAGCACATGCCCAAAAGGTATTGTAAAGGATGTGGTGGTGAAAGTGGACTCTTTGAAATTCCCCGCTAATTTTTATATCCTTGATATGGAGAATAATAATCATACTACATTTATTCTGTTAGGTAGAACATTTTTAAAAACATCAAGGATAATAATTGATGTGCATAAGGGAACATTAACCATGGAATGTAATGGGCGGAACATGGAGTTTGACACAAACAATTCTATTGATTATTCTATTAAGATGTGTTTGAACCCAATGATTGTAGTTCCTCAAATGTTTCCATAGACAATGCGTTGATTGCAAATGTTGTTAGTACTAATTTGAAAGAAAAAAACAATGGTGAACATTCTCATGGGAAAGAATCTTCCAGCACCCTCTTGGTTTCCATGGTAAAACCTATAAAGGTAAGTTTCCCTCCATCTTGTGAGAAGAGTTCGGTGGAAGAGTGCAAACCACCACCAAAAATTATTAAATGTTCATCTCTTGGGGAATGAGAGAAATCCTCGAATGCTCATTCCATTGAGATTTCCATGGATCAAATGGGTAAACTACTGCACATGTGGAGAGAACATGAGAAGGTATTGAGCTATGTGCAAAAAGTCTTGATAGGGGGATATATGAATCCCCCGTGTTTTGTGCCAGATAGAGGAAAAGAAGCCAAGTTTTCCGGTCCATGTGAGTAAACTCCAAGAATGGAGGTAAGTCGTGTCGACGATATTAAATAAACATGGTTTTGATTATTTGAAGATCCATTCATGATTTTCTTTTGATCTTATTTCAATCTCAATTGTTGTCATTATTTTCTTCATTATTCTACTTTGTTCTTTTTACACTGGATTTTTGATATGATTTTGCAGGAAATGAGAAGTGGAGAAAGGATTGGAAGTTGGTAAGTTTTGAATGTGTTTTAAGAGTGGAAAACCATGTATGTCGCAAGTCGCAACAGATCCATTGTGAGTTACGATGAACAGGGCATTTTTACAACTTTTAGGTCCAAACATTCATGATCGCAACAAAGGCGTCGCGAGTCGCGATAGGTCCCTCGCAATCGCGACATAATTTAGAAAAAAATCCATTTTGCAACTTCCAGGAGCAAACATTTGCGATCGCATCAGAGCCATCGCGAGTCGCAATGCCCTATCGCAATGCCCTGTCGCGACGGTATCCATCGCGAGCTCGACGTAGGCTAACTGTTTATATTCTTTAAAGCCCAGCGTCGTGACTCACGACGCTCCTATCACGCTCGCGACACTGAGTGTATATAAAAAATATTACAGGCAGAACCTAAGTTCTGCCCATTTTTCTTCTTTCACCGCCCCACCCATCCATTTCTCCACTGCCCTGCTACCCTCTTCCAACCCTTTCCCTTAAATTCCAGCCAGAAAACATAGTTTAAATCGACTGGTTCCTCCCCTTTCAATCCCCCAATCACCCAAATCATCCCCATTCACCCCAAATCATCCAAAACCTAAAAGCCTAGATTTTAGGAATTTCCAAATTTCGGTTGCATAGGTTAAGCAATTTTTGTTTGTTTAGTTAATTCGCCATCCTAGACTACAATTCGGTACATTTCTGCAACTATTTTCTCTTAACTTGTGATATTCACTAAAAATGTGATTTGTGCTGAGATTTGTGCTGAGATTTGTGCTGTGATTTGTGATATGCTAAATTAGGGCTGATATTTTGGATGATTTTGACTGAGATTTGTGATGTGCTAAATTATGGCTGATATGGTGGATTTATGATTTTCAACTGTGATTTTGGAATGATATGGATGATGTGTGATTTTGTTTGGAGCTGTCATTCTAATTTTGGCTGTCAGTTGTGATGATTTTTGTTATGATTTTACCGATGAGTTTGACTTAGGCTTTAAGGTGTGATTAGTCAATAACTGTGATTTTGGCTGTGATTTTGGCCATTATTTTGATTTTAACTGTAATTTCAGCTGCCATTCTCTTTGTGATTTTGACTTAGGTTGTGATTTAGTTTGCTTTTGATTAGGTTAGTTTTACCTTGATTAGGTTAGTTTAATTTGGCCAGATTTTGACTTTAGTTTAGCTTTGCTTAAGACAGACAGCTTATTATTTTGGTATAGTATATTTAGTATTACAGAATGAAACATATGCACATGGACTACATGCATTTGGTTTATTTCTAAAAGTTGCATATTAGTTTGTACAAATATATTTGTTTGAAATAACATCCAAGTGATTATTGCATCTCTTATTTCCTTGTGCGCCTGATGTGTTTGTTGTATTGAATAGACATAGCCCCGAAGAAGAGAGCGAGAGAAGGTTCTTCTACCCCACATCTACCTCCTCCGCCAGCAGCCGAGCCTTCACCACCACTTATCCCTGACAGGTTCATGGGATTGCATTGGATCACAGGTGCCTATGCTCAGAGGTGGAACACTTTGTCCATAAGAAAGATTCAGGAGACCTGTTTCACTGATGAAGCATCATTGGAGACCCTTCAGCTCAAGGAGCCAGTCTGATGCCTCCGTGACAAAGGGGGTATGGGAGAATTCTTATACCTAGAAACACCCTAGAGTTCCTATCCAGGGTCAAGATTTATACGGAGGTGGATGGGGTTCCTTGCAAGAGGTTCATTCGGTTCCACTTGAATGACCGCTCATATGAGATGAGTCTCTAGGATATTGAGGCAGCTTTAAGGTGGGACACTGCAGAGATTTGGGCAAGGCTTGATCCGGAGAGGCATACACCGACTTTGGAGAAGAGCTTCTTATTCCGGCATGCTATCACCAAGAAGGCGTGAAATGTCTGGGACAAGAACAATATCAGCATTCATCCAGCACTTCGGTATGTGCACCGCCTATTCTCCACTCTATTCTGTTGCACTGATGCGACGAATGTCTTGAATGATGAGATCCCAGTTTTTGTGGACTTGACCAATGAGGGGACGGTATACGGAGGTTGGACATACTTGTGGTTTAGTAGAATCCTGGAGGCGGTGAAAAAGGACAAGGGGAAAATTTCAGCTGGGGGCATGATCACATTTCTGGTGGAGCTTTTGGGCATTGATTTACCTCATAGCCTTCAGCGGCTTGGTCGCGGACTATCTTATCGTATCACGTTGACCCGAATGGTCAATTTTTAGTTGATCAAGACCACAATGGATCCTCGGTCATTCCAGTGGTTGTACGGGGTTGAAATGTTCCTTTCATGAAGCTTCTACAGCCCCAGCGTACAAAGCTAGAGTACGACATACCGGTGACAGATTTGGCAATCGCGGAAGATCAGGAGTGCTGATGATGTTTTGAGCAGGAGCTTAGGAACCTCCCCATTCATTCTAATGAGGATGTTATACCCTTTACCATAGATCCACCACAGGATGAGTCGATGTAGCACCAGTAACCATAGCCTTCTCCGCAGCACCCTTAATCAGACCCAAAGCGGGGAGAGCAGAGCAGTCGCAGCCACCCACCGCACCCGCCAGCTAATTTCTTCTACAGGATGCACGACATGATCTACGACCACAACTTGTACATGTCACGGAACCTCTTGGATATGGATGATGAGATCGATCATCTCGCATCCGTGGTGTGGGATATGCGGACACAGGCTGGTAGGCCCACAAGACCGGATCCCAGAGCAACGAGGCACAGGGAGCGATGCTAATGGAATGAGACATAGATTTCCCGGTATCAGCAGTGATACAGAGACGGTAATTGTTCCTCCCATCAGGGATAGTGAGCATTTTTATTCTTCATACCCCCGCACTTTGATATGTACTATGATATACATTGTCATTTTCCCCAACTTGGATACATTCAGGGCAATGTGTGGTTTAAGTGTGGGGAGGTTGCTAGTTGTTTTTTTGTTTTGCTTTTGGGATTGCAGATTTTCTTTTCAGGTGATTTCTTTTTGGGATGTTTGCTTTTGGATGTTTGATACTTTAGATTTTCTTTATGATATTTCTCTTTTGGGATACTTTATACATTATGGATAAATCCATTGCTTATGAAAATTTTGAAAAAATTTATAAATAAATAAAAAAGGAAAAATAAAAATATATCTGCTAAGTTGAAAACTTGAGAGGGCAATTTAGGCAACATTGGGGGCCCGGATAGGTCCAAAAACCGAAAGATAGGCCTAGGAAAAATGAGAGGCTAAATGTGGGTGAGATGTAAGCCTAAGAAATATGATGTGTGGCTAGGATGAAAACCCTAAAGGGCTCCTAGGCAAAATTAGAGAAAGAGCGAAAAAGAAAATGAAATTTTGTTACTATTTACTCATTTTCTGGAGTTGGAGTCATAAGGTTGCGGTACAAAATTTGTTGATAGGGTAGCCTAACATCATGGCACTTCTTGGGATTGGGTAAGTTACCGGCGAAAATGAAACAAGATATGAAATTCTTGATTCTTGGTAGACTTTATTTTAGATATATATAGTTGTATGGAGTGAAGCTTATGTTTGAATATTTGATACTTAGTTTTTAGCTTCACTTGATACCATTGACTTTTGGGGAATATCAATTTGGGATTAGGAAATGCTTTTACGGAATAGGGATAGTATATATGGGTAGACTTAAGAATAAGGGTTATGTGTGAGATAACTTTTTGGGAATTATCAAGTTGAGATTTTTGTGAGATTTTGATTTGTAGAGTGATTAGAATTAGGATGGGGAAATTTGAACTTCTTCGTATTCCTGAACCTTTTCTCACTCGAGGACGAGTAAGGATTAAGTGTGGGGAGGTTTGATGTGTCCATATTATAAGATGATTTTGGGATCTTTTGTGCTCATTTTGGTAGGCTTTTGTGTTTTGGATACTCTATTTTACAGTGAAATTCTATTAATAGAGTTAAGAGCGATTGTATCGCTTATGTCACTTGTAATAAGGATTACGTAGACAAGGTAATTGTTGAAGATTTGAAGACCTTGAAGGCTCCATTTTTGAAGAAAATGAAGACTTTGAAGAACCGAAGATAGGAAAAGAAGACAACTACACTAAGACCAAAGAGAAGAAGTCAAGTGAGGGCAGAGTACTCTGGCCCTCGCGAGTCGCGACTGTTGTCATCCCAGACTTACTTTCTGGACTTTTGTACTATAAATACTCATTACTTTTCTCTTTCTTCTCCAACTTGTCTCTCCCGATTTCAGAGCATAAAACCCTAGTTTTTCCATCTTTTCCATCTTACCTTGGGAGAAATTGATTAAGGCTTCCAAGTCCATGTCTTGAGATCAATATGTAAGCTATTTAATGCTTTGCTATTGTGTATTTATTGTGCTTGAATTGGGTTGTTGAATCCATTAATGATATTGGAAGTTTGAGTATATATGACTTGCTTGTATGATTATGTGTTAGGGTTTGGAGAAATTAGCTAATTCTACCTTATTTGGATATGAAATCCAAGAGCATGAGTTAGAGATTTTAATGTTGTTGATGATTTGATGTATGCTAGATAAATGTGATAATGTCGAATTCTTTATCATGTTTGTTTTGTGTAGTAAATGAGAGAGGTTTATGAACGTTGCACGTTCTTGACTAATCTTGTGTAAATTCATGAATTGGTTCAATGCTTAGACACGGTGTAGTGTTTATAAGTATTACCAATCTTGTTGATTCTTTTCACTTAATGCCATTAATGGGATGCCCTTAGGTGTTGAACGAATGAAGGGGTGATTAGTGAGGTTTAGCAAGAGATGTCGAATTCACTCTTATAAACTACTATCAAAGAGGGATAGAAGATTTATCTTCACAACAAGTAGGAAAAGTGTTAAATATATTATATGTTCAATGATAGATAGATAGAAGGTTTGGAAGTAGAAGTCAATTGCCCCCAAGATCCCGTAATTCATAATTAATCTCGTTTTAGTGATTGTTCCTTAATTAGTAGATTTGAATGGTTTGATAGTGTAACTTGTCTTTAAATTCATAACTTAGGAAAAACCAACCAACCCTCTCCCTTATGTCCTTTATATATATGCATATCTCTATATCTAGCGTAGTGTTTACCATTATATGAGCAAACACTTAGGAAATTCTCTTGTCGCCACGAACGACCCCGAATTGCCATTATCTACTTAGTTGTAGTTAAGAGCACTTTAGGGCTTAAAAATAGTAACTTTGAGAGGTACGGAAACGACCTCCCAGCATCCCCCACCTACTCTAGGTACACCCTAGAATTCCTTTCTATTGTCTCGAGGGACACCAATGGAGAGGGAGAGAAGATAGCTAGATTCCACTTTGGAGATGTGTCCTGCGATATGACTCATCGGGATATAGCTCAGGTATTTAGGTGGAAGTTCTACATGAGAGTTAGAGGGTACTGTGAGCCTGCTTTTGGTTTTGATGTCCGTTCATTCTGGTCCTCCACCACCCAACGGCCGAGGGGGAGAGAGATAAAGAATGCAAACATAGTTCATCTAGCTGAAAGATATTTGGCGTGGATTTTGAGTGTGGTGGTCGATTTCCATAGAGGGTGATGTGCATCTTTATGCATGTGTTAATCAATGCATTTGACACATTTATTATAATTTTTTGGTTGATTGTTAGTTTTAGTTTTATTTGCACGACAAATGGTTTAGATGGACATTATTAGTTTTCTTGTCTTCCCGAGTTTTGTAGAGTTAATTGGAACTAATGGAAACTTTGTATTCACGGGCACCTAGATCTTCCTTTTTTATCTCATTATTAGGTTGCTCATGAATACATTTTCATTATCTTTTGTAGAAGGTCATCCGTGAGAGTGGTAGTATATATTTGAAGTTATTATTAATGATGGTAGTAGATTGAAGGCCACCGACTCTAGTGCGTGGAATTGAGACCAAGAAAGGTGGATTCGAAGTTCAAATGGCCAAGTACAAAACGGAGGAATTATTGTTTGGGAGTTTCACAAATTTCTAGGAAAGGCCGGAGAATAATCAGCCCTTGAAAGTGGAACCATTGAATTGTTTTGCTCGTGCGCTATAAAATTGATTGCAATAACTATCAAATTGGACCAACGGTTCATCCGTAACGAAGCAAACAAGTAGCCGACGGAACCAACCGCGATCGACACAGACCGCATAAGGCAGCACAATGCTAAGCCTGGCACGGCCCATTCCAAGAAACACGATCCGTGTCAGGAGGCTTCGGTACAGTCCACTCCTACCAACACAGGCCATGCCAATTTCTAGCACGAATTGTGCTCATTCCAGCTGGTCTTGCACTCCATGTCACCTTTCATTCCAAAAATCAGCTAAGTATGTAAAGTACAAGTCAACATAATAATCATAAGCATTAAAGGATGAGAAGATCTAGGAACCTCACAAAATAACTACCAAGTCATAAATACAAATATAAATTCCCAAGCTAAATCATTACTCCCTAAGCATGGAACCCAAGTATTTCATTGTATTCATTGCCCTTGGGCAAAACCAATAGAAAATAAAACTAAGAGAGAAGGATTAGTTCATCCTAGCATCGCTAATAAATAACCTTTTCACGGGAGATCTACTAAATTGTTAATTGCATGATTGATACACTGTGTTGCCATACACCTTAGTTTACTTTCATGTTGGCGCATTCATTGGTATCCCCTTTGGAAAGTTCTGCTAGAGTAATAGGGGGGAGCGAGGGTCTGTTGAATTTGTTACTGTATGCATGTTGGTCGTGAGTCATCATTCCAATGACCGGATGCTAGTCAGCGGGACCAGAGCCTGATAAGTAAAGATAGAGATAGTTTACTAGCAACTAGGGTTGGAGTAATTCGACTCTTGTCATTGCAACTCTGAGTCAACATAAGGCTCCAAGGCCTTTCCCTCTATAGATCTAGGGAGAAGCATTCAAAGTGGAGTGTCCGAGATATAATTCTTTACATGGAATGAAGAGAACTGCACAGCAGCGGGGATGTTTTTGCACTTCTCTAATTACGGAGGTGGTATGGGTAGAAGAAAAGTAGAGCACCCTTAATTATGTGACAAATAGGGGGAAGTGTTGATTAGTAATCACACTATGTGACATAAGCATTAGGAAAGATTTATGCATCTTGTACTTGATTGAATCTAGGATCGATATATATCTGGTCATGTAACGCAAATATCCCCAAGTGCTAGTTTTATATAGTTTACTCTCTTTTGTGTTTGCATAATTGTAGTTGTTAGATAACCCCCCCCCCTAAAAAAACCTTGTTTTGCGACATTAGCTATTCCTAACACGGTATCGGATTGACGACCTGATTTTGGCTTTGAATAGTTAACCTTTAAAGTCCTACCATCTCTTGGACTACCCCGGACTTTCCACTCTCTACATTTTGGTAGTTTAGTAGTAATTACGGGAGCAAGATTATCTTTGTGAAGCACTCTGTGGGTTAATCCTATCTCCCATAAGGTTGGCAATTCTAACGACCCGGCACAGTGCGGATCACTTTGAAACTGTTAAGTTTCATTTTCAATTTATTGCTTACCAACTGTGTTTTTTGTGTTGATTGATGCGAGGTACATTGTTCGTGGATTAGGCCTTGTGTCACTAAAGATCAAATTGTGTTCTTCAATGGATTTCGAGTGTGTCTTATTTTTCAAAGAAGGTGCTTCGATCCACCCATTGATAAGTGCTTCAAAACATTCTGCAAAAAGGATCTTCGTAGGGAGATTCATATCCAAATGCTTTGATATTTATGTATGTACTGTGTGATAATGTCGTGGATCGTGCTAAAGGAAGCACCATTGATCATATAAAAGCTTTCGTGCAAGGTGTTCAAAATTTTCTACCAAGTTCAAACGTAGTATTTTCTAAGATTTACATGCCATGTGTTTGGTACTTGTGTTCCGTCTAGTATACCTCATTTATAGCTATTGGACTTGTGGATTTTGGTGATCCTTCCCATACCCGGCACAACGTTATCCTTGCGATGTTGGCTTCGTTCTTGCTGAGGACGAAGTGTCTTACTCCCTCCGTCCCACTTCAAGCTGCACACTTTTTGGTCAATTTTTGCAGGTCATGTTTGACTATTAATAAATTTAATTACGGATATTAATGGTACATTTAAATTTAATATTTAGAAACTATATCGACATAGGAGTCTAACAACATCTCACATGATGATATTAGAATCTATATACTAATTGAAATTTATGGTCAAACATAATATGAGAAAGTTGACCAAAAAGTGTGCACCTTGAACTGGGATAGAGGGGGTACCTTAAATTGCATAATCTTTACACGTTCATAGTATAATTTGGCCATATTTTCTATTTGGCCTCTCTTATCGATGCGATCTACCTTCATTCTTCTACTATGTCGAGGTTTGATTGTATGTCCTCCGAATTATTTCCGGTGTTGTACCCGATGACTCTTGGACTTGGTAGCCCAACTCCTATTGAAATGACTGCTTCGTATGTTAAGAAAAAATTGTACGGGGTTTCTCCAATTGGTGTTCTTGGTGATATGTGTGATATGCTGGGTAACTCCTCCACCCAACCGGTTCATTTTCCTTTATATGTTTATGTATCCCTTGGAATATAATGTGATTTGTGACCTTAACTTGTCTGTTGACTTAAGGATGTGCCACTTATGTGAATTTCTTGGATGTGTGCAATTCCTTTCACCATTATGTGAAGGCTCTATTTGCGAACTGTGTACCACTATTTGATAATGAATTTTTTGGCACTCTAAATCTACAGACAATGTTCTTCCACATGAATGATATCGCTGCTTTTGCAGTTATTCTACCAAGTGGTCCAACCTCGACCCACTTTGTAAAATAGTCAATGGACACAATTGGGAACTTAGATCCTCTAGCTCCTTCAGAGAAAGGACCAACACTGTCGATTTTCCACTTATTAAAGGGTCATACTCCATAGATCTCAGTTATGTTAGAATGGGGCTTTCTTTTAGCATTGCATTTATTTGACAACTTTTGAACTTTTGGATGAAGTTGTGTGAATCTTCATAAACCATTGGGCAGTAGTATCCCGATTGAATTATTTTCTTTGCTAAAATTCTTGCACCTTGATGATCCTCACAAGATCGTTCATTAATATCTTGGATAATATGGGAATCTTGTTTTTTCCTATACACCTTAAACAAGGTGTTAGAAATCCTTCCTTGTACAAGAAGTCTTTAGTTCTATTCTCCTTCAATTTTAAATGTGGGTCTTCCAGCCCAACTCCTCATCATAGATATGTGCCCCAGTTGTGACTATTTTACTTTGATCACTTCTACAACCACGTCCTATAGTTGGTGTAGACTTGTGTACCACAAAGTTGCTAGCTTGCTCATTGCGTCTGTTTTAGCAATTTGTTTCCCATAAAACTTGATCAATTTTGCAGTAGTCAAACTTCTTGATCAATTGCCTTGTCTTGGTCACCTACTTGACTTACTGATCTTCTTCAACTTTTTAGTCGTCAAGCAATTAACATACTACAACATGAGAGTCACTATATACATGGACGCTCTTTATTTTCATTTGCATAGCCAAATACAGTCCACTGATTAATTAGTCCGTCGTACTCCGGTTCATTATTTGTTAGGGGAAAACAAAATCGTAAGATGTTTTTTGACATTCATCATTCTAACTGAACTTATTGCCTTCTCGCAAGATGTCAAAGAAGGGCATGTGCTTCTCAGCATCTATAGAGACAAACTGACTTAACGTGACCAACAAACTGCGTAAGATTTGGACATTTTTTATCGAGTCGGATGCTTTTATTGCTTGTATTTTTCTGGAACAGCTTCGATTACTCTTAGCATTACCTTAACTTTAGTTTCTCCCTATCTGGTGTCTGGATGCCTTGTCAACAATTCTGTTAGAACATGACTTGAATCTGAATCCTATTATGTTTTGGATTTATTATTGGGTAATTCCAATTCTGTTTAGGAATAGGATTAGGCTAGTCTTATTCCATTTTGGT
>JAUOBV010023606.1:0-14558 GCA_032360425.1 Rubia occidens
GTATCAGAGGAACTGCATATAAACCCCAGACCAATAAAAAAAAGAGCTAAAATGATGAATCCAAGCGCGATGAGCTTTCTTCAATCCAGAAATGACCTTGCGTTGATGACAAACAAAATTCAGACGCATTGGGTCTTTGTATCTAGAAAGCTGCTCCATATAAATCGAAGAGTCAAGAACGTAATTTAAAAATACATACTTAACATCCAGTTGTCGTAAGGGCCAATTACGAGTGACAGTCAAAGATAAAACTATACAGACAGTAGATGCAATCACCGAGGGACTGAAAGTATAATCATAATCAAAACCCTGCAATTGTGAAAAATCCTGAGAAACTAATCTCGCATTATGCATATCCAGCAAGCCATCACCCCTATACTTAAAATGAAACACCCATTTTGAACCAAAAACATTTGCATTAGACGGATGAGAAACCAAATCCCACGTCTGCTGAGTGCGAAGAGCCTCAATCCCGGAATCCATAGAAGCAACCCATTCAAGGCCCTTAATAGTTGATCCATAACTTCGAGGCTCAGGTTTAGCAAAAAAAAAACACTTAGAAACCAGAAATATCATAGTCAAAAAAATATGTGTACCTAATAGAGCCAGTACGAGAGGGAGTAGCCATCGAAAATATGAGAAGAGGGAACGATGCTAGAGTTGGTGCAAAACCCGAAGTCGGCAGCACAAAGGCGGTGAACAGTCGCACAAGAGAAACGGCTGGCAATGGTCGCACAGGAGAGGCAACTGACGGTGGCAAAATTGAAGGCGTGATTGTTGGAGCAGTGGCTGGAGGCATCGGCGCCGCTGCTAGCGGCGTGCGGGCTGTAGACTGGGCTACTGTTCTACGTGCGGCGGACTCGAACAATTTTCAGATAAACCATTAGCTCCCGGTACAAACTGTAAATCATAATTATCTAAAATAATAGGAAATTTGGCTAGTCAAGATGGCTCAAACACCTCCAATGGCATAGACGGGGGTTCCAAAAGGCAGACATCGAGTAAAGGCTGATTAGTAGCAGTACCAGTGCGGGTTGCCTGAAAATGCATCTCATCAAACCGAGTATGATGAGATATGTACTCCTTCTTCGTAAGACGATCAAGACAACGATAACCCTTTTGCTGCGAACTTTAACCCAAAACTATACAATACATACTCTGAGGTGCCAACTTAAGCATAGCATAAGGGCATAAATACGGAAAAATTCGACAACCAAATGGATGAAAATTGGAGTAGTCAAGTGTCGCACCAAAAATAACAGAGAGTGGAGACTGATCAGATAAAACTGGAGTTAGCAACATGTTGATGATGTAGACTGTTGTAGAAAAAACATCATACCAAAATGAATGATGACGGTTGTAATGAAAGAGCATTGACAATCCTGTCTTAGTGATATGATGATATTTCCGCTCTGTAGGATCATTTTGCTCTAGAGTGTAAAGACATGTAAGCTGATGATGAATACCATTAGATGCAAAATGTGATCGTGATCGCATACGATGATTCATAAAATTGGTTCCACCATCACTCTGAAATAGTTTAATGGTGGTAGAAAAATGGTTCTCAACAAGAGCTTCAAAAGGCATACAAGCCTGTACAAAATCAGACTTTCGTCGGAGAGGATATACCCAGGTTAACCAGGAAAAAACATCAACATAAATGACATAATAGGAATACCCATCACAAGAGACGATAGGAGAGGGTCCCCAAAAATCACAATGAACTAAATCAAGTATACATGGTGCACGTTTTAAATTATCACTAAAAAAAAAATACGCTTGTCTTTAGCCATCTCAGAAGAGGAACCTAAATGAGGCTTAGACAGCAAGATAGTAATTGACAAACAACATCCCAAAAATCCAAAACATATAAACCCCCAACAGGATGGCCTTTGCAATAACATCACTAGTAAACTGGTTCGAAATAGTGAAAGAAGAATCATCAAATCAAATAAAAACATTCATATCTTGAGTCAACTTGCTAAAAGATAACAAATTTTTAGTATTTTTGGGAACCACCAAAACACTAGACAAGGATAATGAATCATAGACTCGAGAATGATCAACATGGGTAATTTTGAGAAAAGAACCATTTCCAACAATAACATAATAAGGATTCACGCGATCAAGAGAGCAATGAGAAGAATTCATGTGGTTGTTTGCTCCAGAATCAGTTATCCAGCAAGTATGATGAGGAGAATGTGGTAAAGAGCCAAGAAAAGCAACTCAAGAGACCAAGTGAGGATACATCAAGGCAGACCAAATTTCTTACACCAAATTTCATCGTGCATTTTAGAGCAAGAAGAAGGAACATGACCCAGAACGTCACACCATCGACACCGTGGTTGATCAAAATGAGACATAATATCAAACCAAATCTTTTTTCTCAATGTTGACTGGGTGCTGATGAGGCATTGATTAGGAGCTGACCAGGCGCTATTGGGAATGCTGACTAGGCGCTGATCTCGCGATAAAATGACACTCGTGATAATTGAAAATGTGCTAATCTGTCGAGATAATTGCCATTGAGAAGAAAATGTGACATAGAAGAACCACGTGTGAACTCTCACACTACAAGAAAATGTGGCATAACCCGCGTGAGTGACGCTCGCCAAAGAGGAGAAAATCATCTGATATCCTCGCGCAAATAATGTCAAGCACATGATGCAAAAAGGTGAAAAGAAAACGTTGCTGGAGACTGGACACCAAGAGCCTTCCTTAACCAAAGAACAAAACCCTTTGATGCCGAGAACGGAGACTCCCTTGACGACCAAGAACGACCAAAAACCTAAGAACTGATCGGAGACCAAGAGAAGTCACAGAAGAAGACACCGGGAAGAGCTATGAAAATGGCACCGATAGAACCCATATCTAGGATCAAAAGAAGCACGCCGGGAGGAGGTTCGACTCTAGCACCGGTGTCTAGCGATGGAGAACGGCAGCTATCGATAGCAAACAGCAGCGGGTGAGTGGCGTTCGACGTCGATCTCAAACTGTAACAATTTTTTTAATTTTATTTGAGTAAAGTGTTAAAATGACTCTGACTTTAGGTTGAAAGTGCTGATATAACCTTTTTATCTTAGAAAGTGCAAAATAACTTTTGACTATGTTGACTTTTTAGTAAATCTATTTACTGCTGGAATAAGGTGAAAGTACATTTTTTCCTTATTTTTAAAAAAGGAAAAAGTCACAAAATGAAATGATGTCATTGCCCCTTATCTTATTTATACTATTCTCCTATTTTCCTCTTCCATTTTTTTATTTCCCTCCGGCCTTTCTTCTCGCTCCAGCCTTTCTTCACCTCGTTGCATAGAAACCGAGGCATATCCTTCAAACCCATTGCTGCAACAGGCCATCGTTCCTCGTTGGCATAATGTATTGACGTCTCTCCGACCTAAACCGACGGTGGATTTTCTTATTTTGCGACGTCTTCCTCACTCACTCCACCCTAAACCGCCGCCCAACCTGAACCCTAGCCCCACCCTAACCCGCCGCCTTCAACGCCACAACCCCACCGCAGTTGCTGGTTTCGCCGTCTCCCCACCCCACCCCACCCCACCTCCTACTGCTAGTCCAACACTTTGATACAAACGAGGTTACGAATTTGCCTGCCAGCCATTCTGCTTCTTCACCTATAAACATCCGCCATATTTAACAGAGATTTCTACACTCTCACCCAGAACTTGCATATTCTCCATTAAATATAGCTGGATGTTCGAATTGCTGAAGGTTTGAATTTTGGTTTGCAACTCTGGTGAGATTTCATCTTTGCCGATTTTGGAAATTTCTTTTGCTCAGATTTTGATGGTCTGCATCATCACGGAGTACTTGGCCGTGTTTGTCTCGATGCTTTATGATGAAGGGCGTGCTTTCTCGGTAACCTTGGGAGCGTGACGGCGGATTTGAGCGAACTAAACTTTTCAGCAAACTCGGCTTCAGCACGGCTACCATATTTCTAGTTTTTATACCATATTTTCATGGGCACGATGCAATTCTGGCCATGTTTTGTTGGGTTCACTTCTGCTCTCAAGGTTTCGATGAAGATTGGGGCTATATGGTGTGTGTTTCTGGCGACTTTGGGGCACACCGGCGGAACTAGGCGATATCAAATGGGTCAGCATAAATGGGTATAAAAGAGGGGGAAACGAATTTTTTAAAAAAAATTAGGGGGAATGGGTCAACATAAATGGGCTAAACGTGAGGTTTTTTGGGGGTAGAATTTCCATATTTTAGATTAAGGGTATTTTAGTCATTTCAAACTTTCTTCTTTGCTAGAATTTAGAGGGTCAACACCGGAAAGTGAGATTTTGGGTATATCGGTACAAATGTTTTTAAACTTAGAGTTATATTGGCAAAAATCATTGGCTAAGGGGAAAAGAGTACAATGTATATCTCTCTTTCAACTATTCGCAATCCATGAATTCCTGCACCAAAAAGTACAATGTATACCTAAAGTGCAAATTATATCTAAATAAAATCATAATAATCTCACAAAATATGAACACAATATAACACACATCATGGCAACCGATGTTGGCTTTGTTTTCAAAATGTGGGTAAAAAACCCATAATTTCATAGAGTTTGGTCTACTCTTATTGAATGAATAGAATCTCCAAATTAAAATTGATTGAAACAATTTATCAATATGAAGAAAAAAATATGCAAACAATCCAATTATTTCAAATGAGTGCATTATATATATATATTCAAAAACCATCCAAATCATCCAAATTAAAAGTACAATAATGTAGTATTCTTGAATTGTATCTTGAAAAAATAAATTATCACTGCCTTGGAGTACCACTAATATTGAGAACCTTGAACACGGTCCGAGCATCGGCCACTTCAAGTAGCTCAAAGAAACATGCATTCCCACTCTTCTAGTCGATGTGCTCCTGAAATATTCCCCACCCTTTTGAGGAAAAAACTTTGGTTCAAGATACTCATCATGTCAAGATGGCTCAGGAGAACCTGGACCTTTTTCTCCGATGAGTATTTTGAAATGTATTATGGGAATATACAAAATCATAAACAAAAAAAGTACCTTCGATATTTTTATTAAAAATACAAAAAATGGATTTAAAAAAGGAATGGATGTAAGAACAAATATTTACCATCGTAGAAACGTTCCTAAAGTTCTTTTGGAAAATATAAATAATGACGGAGAAATGAGGATTGTTAAGCGATAAAGTGTACTGCTCGACACCCTGGGCTCCAGTATCCCTACCTGATCTCACCTTCTTCAGAAAATAAACAAATTACATTTGTGCACTATTATTAAATAAGTAATTCAAAATACATGTAATTGACCTACCTTCCGGTTCATTTTACTACCATTGTGTCCCTGTCCCTCACATTTCAACATGGTGGATTTAGGCTAATGAAATAAAAGTGCCACGTTAATAACACCGGTGCTAGAGATTAAAAAAAATTATGTCCGAAAAAAATTTAGCACCGGTTTTCACATAAGCACCCATTTTTGGAAAACCGATGCTATTTTTTGGCACCAGTTTCTATGTAAAAAAACTGGTGCTAAAATTTTTTAATTCAATCTTCCCGCCAAAAAATTCACAAAATTTTAGCACCGGCCTATGTTAAAAAAACTGGTGCCAACATTTTGAAAATTCAATCTTCCAGCCAAAAATTTTAAAAAAATTGCCAAAATTTAGCACCGGTTTTCAAAAACCGGTGCCCAAGTTAAAAACCGGTGCCTATATTTTTAAAATTCAATCTTCCCGCCAAAAATTTAAAAAAAATCGCCAAAAGTTTAAAAAATTTAATTAAAATTTCATGAGATGTGCGCTGCTGCCCGCAGTTGTGCGCTGCCGCTCTAAGCTAAATTATAATTTTGCTCAAAAAGTAAAACTTTACTCGTAACTCCAAATTAAAATCCGCTCAAACGTGGTGCTTCTCTATACACCCTCATTTTACTTTCCAAATACACAACGGAATATTTACCATCGATTGGGCACAAGAACATATCCGTAATCATTTCCGATTTCTCTTCCTTACTTCTACGTAACCAACTCTAAGTTACTCTCGAACATCTACTAGCGCTTTCCCACAATTCAACAAAAATATATGTTATTTAATATTTTTATACTTAGGTAAGAATAACAAAAATCATGTATTTTGGAGCAATGGATAATTGTGAAAAAGAATTTTGGGCTGCAGTGTAATTTTCCAAAAATGTGTACAAGTAATCACCGTTGACTTTCGAAGCCCTTCAATCACCCATACATGCCGAAATCGCAAAGTCAAAATCATATATAATTCAATTGAATTTTAGCATCGTCAATTTCGTGATTCGACAATTCCAAATTTCTTGGAGGGACCTAAGTGCAAAAAGTAAAAACTTTACTCGTAACTTCAAATTGAAATCCACTCGAATGTGTTGCTTCCCTATACACCCCCATTTTATTTTTTTCAAAATTGTGTGTAAGTAATCAATGTTGACTTTCTAACCCATTTTTTGGACCCTCTAGCACTAGTTTTTTGAACCCTCTAGCACCGGTTAAAAAATTGGTGAAATTGTTTCACTGGCTACTTGGGCATCTGTTTTTTGGACCCCAAAAACTGGTGCTAGATGGTCTGAAAAATTGATGCAAGGGGCCTGTCCTGTGATAGTGTATAGTCATAGAGCTGAGGTCGAGGGTCCCTTCTCTGCATCGGCCAACCTCGCCGCCAGTCGGCATCACCGCGACTGTGATGCGCGACCATGGTTCTCAGGTCCCTCCTGCCGTCACTAAACCGAGGAAGAAAGCAAGCGGCAGAAAGCCACACTAAGTTGGAAAGCGACTGAGCTCACAACCAAGTTGCCAGTGAGCTCTTCAATCGGGTGACCAGAAATGGACAAAGTTTCTCGCCGAAATAGGTCCAGATCGATCTGGACCGACGACCTTTTCCTCGCTAAAGACCGCCGAAAGAATGAAAAGCCGGAGAAGCAGCAAGCTAGAGTGAAGACTCTGGTGGACAAAATAGAGAAATCGAGGCGGGAAAGATCCAAAATGAAGATCCAGACGGACAATGGTGTTTCCTGGAGTTGGCTGGTTTTTCCGAGTGATTTCCAGTAAGGTCACAGGAGCTTCGACGGTTATTACTGACGGGAGGGAGAATAGAGATCCGGCAAAGTTAACGACCGCCATCAGTCACCGGTTAATGGTCTATAGCGGTCAATAGCTATTGACGGTCAACACCAGTTAACAGTGTTACAATTAATGGCGGCAAAGTGGCACAAGGCAGTTTTCTTTGTCTTCCCACCTTGAGCCCTACCTGAAATTCAGACCTAAAGCACATCCAGCGTAATCTCTACTCTTACCCATCCCTAAAATCTATCCCCACCTCATAAGTTGTCCTTTTGCTCAATTTTTTGTTGTTGTGGTCGGCTGTAGCCACGACAGCCTCGTGGTGACTATTATGGAAAGTAGACTAGAAGTAGTGGATGATTTTGGAGAAATTCAGCAACAACCTCTCAAAACTACAAAGCTGAAGCAACCCTGTGAATATGAAGATTGAAGGCGCACTTGAGCTGCAGAGATCACCAATATGACACATGAACCTAATGATATAGGCTCATTTTGGGAGTCTAACCCCACAGTGTGTGAGCCAAAAGAGTTTAGAAGGTTTTAACAAATTAGTTATAGTTGTCAGGAGTTGTGCGACCTAAAACTGACGTAATTATGTAGCGATTTTACAGTTAATGAAAATAATAACGACTCTTTGTTTTTTTAAAGGATAGGGGTGTTGATTGGGCTCAACTAACCGGCCAAAAAATAAAAAAATATTATTATTTTATCATGGGTTGAAGACTCTTTTAAATGGGTTGAAAACTATCATGAAATTACTTCGTGTAAGATCGGTTCTCAGGCTCTTGGATTTGATTTCTCAGGTCTACTTGCACCCTTATGTTAGTAGATTCAAGACTTGATAATCAATAATCCCACCTATTTAAGATACCCAATAACAAAATTTATATTATAAAATTTACATCCGTGAAATATCAACTACAATAAGTCTAGAATTTCAATTGCGATTTAGACCACATTGACCATGATTATTGTTCCACGTATGGAAAGTAATACTTGGATATTGTTAATCCAACTTAACTTGTTACCAAATATTTATAGAGATTTTTTTTCTCACAGAAGACAATATTGCCATCAACTCTATTATTTTCCAATTTTAAATTAAATTTCTTCCCCACTTTCCATTTCTTTCTTGATCAAACTGAAATTCAAATTCAAACAGACTAGACCATACTTAAACTCCAAACTGAAATGGGCTTTCTCCACACATGTTGTGACTTACAACATATTGAGTGAGTTGATTGCATTTGATCCTTGCTTGATTCATACTTTCTGATTTTATGACAAACACGAGTTGAGTTAGATCCGCTATCGGCCAGACAAGCCTGATCAATATTACTGATAAGATGTCAAAATTATTATTTATTATTATTATTTTAGTTTAATATTTTTAGGAGGTCAACAATATATTCTTTTTTTCATTGGTTTTTTTTAATGAGGTAGTGGCATCATTTTAATTTTTTATTATTATTAATGACGTCATAAACTCGGCCATGTTTTGGTAATATTTTAATTAGTGTTTAGAATATTTATTTTTTATTTTGATTAGAATTATATTTGGTAAGATTAGATAAAATAATATTTTTATTGCTTTTTGAAGGGTCAGCCTAGGGGTGGCAAATGGGCGGACGAGTCAAATACGGGTTTGGTAAAATGAGTAATTAAAAAATATGGGTATGACCCATGTCGACCCATTTTATGATGGGTAAAAATGGGTCGGGTCAAAACGGGTAGAGTTGAATTCCGCTCAACCCGCGGGTTGAAAGTCATTCAACTCATGGGTCAAAAATGGGTAAATCCACGGGTTTCAACCCATATATAAACTCATATGGATTTATGTATCAACCCATATGGGTAAATCCTGCGGGTTTCAACCCATATATTGACCCATATGAGTTTATATATCAACTCACATTGGTAAACCCGCGGTCAACCCACAAACCCAACCTGTTCAACCCATATTTTTCAACTACCCATTTAACCCATTTAACTCATTACCCATTTTACCCATACCATATGGGTTTAAAATTAGATAACCCACTTGACCCGCGGATTACATGTCTATTTTGACACCCCTAGGTCAGCCGAGAATTGGAGTGCTTCTTGCAAGTTGTTGCCGAGATATGGAGTTAGAAAAGGTTATTGAAGATTATGGCATGAAGATTGCATGGATGGAATAATTTAGTCGGATTGCATAGTGTGAATGTGTGATTGCAAGAAATTCATCAGATCATGGATAGATGGGAGTATACACGGCCAGGTTTTAGTATATGCATGGCCAGCTTTAGATTTAGTTTAATTCCTAATTTGATTCAAGCAGTGCACGGCCAACTTTAGATTTAGATTAGACTATATTTGATATTTGGTATTTTAGTTAGACATGGTTTTAGCTTCTTTAATCTGCCATGAGATTGATTCAGATTCAAATTGTGATTAGGTTTCCATTCAACCGAGATTTCTCCTCTATTTAAAGAGGCTTGGCCGAATTTTTTCATTACACTTTTATCAATCAAATATTCCAAATTTTGAGTTATTCTCATTATTTTCATTGCTACTTAAACCTGCGGGCTATTTAAGTTTCAATCTCCTTTATATTCGTACCATGCGCTCTAGATATTTGTAGAGAAATCTTGTAAGTGTACCCTGCGGGATAGACGTTTATCAGTCGAGTTGAGTGTACCTTGCGGGCTAAACACTGCAATTCGTGCATTTATTTGAGTGGTGCGAGATTCTCAAATAAATAAAGATCCGATTTTCCGCAATCCAGAGTCTTCGCAAGGAGATTCATATCAATTACTCTCATCATTTCACTAAAAGTGACACACTATATTTATATTCTTGGATTTATGTGAAGAAAATTAGTAAATGAAATTGAATATAGGAAGTAAAAAGTAGAATTAGTGGATGAGATTGAAAGAATCTTGTCAAAAATGGAAAGTGTGTCATTAATTTTTTTAAAATAAGATAAGTATGTGACAAATAGAGTTGGAGTATTTTTTTGAACATCCAAAAATGAGTGCTATATTTAAAACACAAAATATTATTTTTCAAAATCCGAAAAATGAATCGCATATGTACTTGGACCAAACAAAGTCATGCGTCACTACAAATTCAAAACCATTCATCCTTTGGTCCAATAGCAGGCGCTGGCCCAAAGTCATTAGTCACTATAAATTTAAGTCATTCGTCCTAATAATATTAAGAGGCATGACTAGTGCTGTCAATCTCTGACATGAACCAAGAACTGATACGGATCGACACAATCGAATTCAACACAAAACTCGAATCTGACCCGAAAATATCGATCCGAACCCACACTCAACACAACCGAATTAACCCGAAACTCGAATTTGACCCGAGATATATCGACCCGAACCCGCACTCGACTCGACCGAAATCAACCTGAAACCCGAATCTGACCCAAGATATATCGGCCTGAACCCGCACCCGACAGGACCGAAGTCAACCTGAAACCCGAATCTGACCCGAGATATATCGACCCGAACCCGCACCTGACACGACCGAACTCAACCCGAAATTCAAATCTAACACGAGATACATTGACACGAAAACTTTAATCAACTGAACTAGATTTAACTCGATAAATGTGATATTAAACCCAACATGTATATAATTCGTTCTGCCACTACCACATAAACACCCCTCTAGCATCAATTGTTGGTACCGGTTTTCAAAAATTGGTGCCCAAAATAAATTAGCACATATTTTTCAAAATCAGTGCTAATTTTTTGAATCAGTACCGGTTTTTTAAATTAGCACTGGTTTTTAAAATTTGCACAGCCATTTTTTAGCACTGATTTTTAAAAAACAGGTGCTAATTAAAAAAACAGGTGCTAAATTTTTTAAAATTCAATCTTCCCGCCAAATGTTTTTAAAAATTGCCAAAATTTAGCACCGGTGCTAATGTAAAAAAATTGGCGCTAAAATTTAAAAAATTCAATCATCCCGTCAAAAATTTCCCATAATTTAGCACCGGTTTTCAAAAATCAGTGCAAATGTAAAAGAAATCGGTGCTAAATTTTTTGAAATTCAATCTTCCCGCCAAAAAATTCAAAGAATTAGCCAAACTATAGCACCGAATCGGTGCTTATGTAAAAAAAATCCGTGCTAAATTTTTAAAAATTCAATCTTCCTGGCAAAAATTTGAAAAAAATTGCCAATTTTTTTTATAAATATATCAAAAAATTTATGAAATGGGTGCAGCTATTCGCAGTTGCTCTAAACTAAATTATATGTTTGCTTAACTTTCAAAATCTTTAAGTCTTTTGTTGATTTTTACTAATAGGTAAGTTTATTTAAATTAATCAACTATCAACCTTTACTGACCTAATAAATATGAATAAGAATAAAAATATTTGATGTTAACTAATTAACATCCAACCCTCAATTGATTTTGTATATATAATTTGAGTTTAACTAATTAACGGCCCTTCCGTATACATTCCCAAATTCGCAATCGTATATAATTTAATTGAATTTTTGCATCGCCAATTTCGTGATTCGACGATTCCAAATTTCTTGGGGAGAACTAAGTACAAAAAGTAAAAACTTTACCCGTAACTCTAAAATGAAATCCGCTCGAACGTGGTGGTTCCCTATACACCCCCATTTTATTTTCCGAATCCGTAACGGAATATTTATCATCGATCGGGCACAAGAACATACTTGTAATCCTTTCCGTTTCTCTTCCTTAGTTCCATGTAATCAACTATAAGTTACTCTAGAACATCTACCAACGCTTTCCCACAATTTACCAAAACAATATTATCTAATATTTGTATTTATAGGTAAGAATAACAAAAATTATGTATTTTGGAGCAATGGATAATGGGGAAACACAATTTTGGGCCACAGTGTAATTTTCCAAAATTGTGTACAAGTAATCAATGTTGACTTTTAAGGCCTTTCCATTCACTCATACATGCTCAAATTTCAAAGTTGCAATATTATATAATTCAATTGAATTTTGGCATCGCCAATTTCGTGATTCAACAATTTCAAATTTCTTGTAGGGACCTAAGTGCAAAAAGTAAAAACTTTACTCGTAACTCCAAATTGAAATTCGCTCGGACATGGTGCTTCCCTATACTCCCCCAATTTTATTTTCCAAATCCGTAACGGAATATTTATCATCGATCGGGTACAAGAACATATCCGTAATGTTTTCTTATTTATCTTCCTTACTTCTATGTAATCAACTCTAAGTTACTTTAGAAAATCTACTAAGACAATTCAGCAAAAAATATATAATATAATATTTTTATATTTAGGTAAGAATAAAAAATCATGTATTTTGGAGCAATGGAGAGTGGGGAAACACAATTTTGGGCCACAGTGTAATTTTTGAAAATTGTGTGCAAGTAATCAATGTTGACTTTCAAGGCCCTTCCATTCATCCATAAATGCCCAAATTGTAAACTCTCAACCGTATATTATTCAATTGAATTTTGGCATCTCCAATTTCGTGATTCGACAATTCCAAATTTCTTGGAGGGACCTAAGTGCAAAAAGTAATAACTTTAATCGTAACTCCAAATTGAAATCTGCTCGAATGTGGCGCTTCCCTATACACCCCCATTTTATTTTCCAAATAGTAACAGAATATTTATCATCGATCGGGGCACAAGAACATATCTGTAATCCTTTCTGATTTTTCTTCCTTACTTCTATGTAATCAACTATAAGTTACTCTAGAACATCTACCAGTGTTTTTCCACAATTCACCAAAAAAATATTATTTAATATTTTTATATTTTGGTAAGAATAAAAAAATCATGTATTTTGGAGCAATGGATAATGAGGAAACACAATTTTGGGCCACAGTGTAATTTTTGAAAATTGTGCGCAAGTAATCATTGTTGAATTTCGAGGCCCTTCCATTCACTCATACATGCCCAAATCGTAAAGTCGCAATTTTATAGTGTTCATTGAATTTTGGCATTGCCAATTTCGTGATTCGACAATTCTAAATTTCGTGGAGGGACCTAAGTGCAAAAGGTAAAAACTTTACTCGTAACTCCAAATTGAAATCTGCTCGAACGTGGTGCTTCCTTATACACCCCCATTTTATTTTCAAAATGCGTAATGGAATATTTATCATCGATCAGGCACAAGAACATATTTGTAATCCATTCCGGATTTCTCTTCCTTACTTTTATGTAATCAAATATAGGTTACTCTAGAACATCTATCAGTGTTTTTCCACAATTCATCAAAAAACATATTATTTAATATTTATATATTTAGGTAAGAATAACAAAAATTATATATTTTGGAGCAATGGATAATGGGAAACACAATTTTAGTCCACAATGTAATTTTTAAAATTATTTGCAAATAATCAATGTTGACTTTTGAGGCCCTTCTATTTATCCATACATACCCAAATCAAAAATTCGCAATCTTATATTATTCAATTAAATTTTGGTGTCATCAATTTCGTGATTCAACAACTCTAAATTTCTTGAAGACAGTTAAGTGCAAAAAGTAAAAAACTTTTCTCGTAACTCTAAATTCAAATTCGTTTGAATGTGATGCTCCCATATACACCCTCATTTTATGTTCCAAATCCGTAATGGAATATTTATCATCGATCGGGCACAAGAACATAATCATAATCATTTCAGATTTATCTTTCTTACTTCCATGTAATTAACTCTAAGTTACTCCAGAACATCTACTAGCATTTTCCAACATTTCACCAAAAAATATATTATTCAATATTTTTAAATTTAGGTAAGAATAAAAAAATCATGTATTTTGGAGCAAGGGATAATGGGGAAACACGATTTTGGGCCACAGTGTAATTATCCAAAATTACGTACAAGTAATCAATGTTGACTTTTGAGACCCTTCCGTTCACTCATACATGCCCAAATCGCAAAGTCGTAATAGTATATTATTCAATTGAATTGTGATGTCTCCAATTTTGTGATTAAGACAATTCCAAATTTCTTGGGGAGTCCAAAGTGCAAAAAGCTAAAACTTTACTCGTAATTCCAAATTGAAATCCGCTCGAACGTGTTGCTTCCCTCTACACCCCTATTTTATTTTCTAAATTCGTAACGGAATAGTTACATCGATCAGGCACACGAACATATCTGTAATCCTTTTCGATTTCTCTTTCTTACTTCTATGTAATCAACTCTAACTTACTCTAGAGCATCTACTAGCGCTTTCCAACATTTCACAAAAAAAATATTATTTATTATTTTTATATTTAGGGAAGAATAACAAAAATCGTGTATTTTGGAGTAATGGATAATGAGAAAACACAATTTTTGGCCAGAGGGTAATTTTTCAAAATTGTGTACAAGTAATCAATGTTGACTTTCGAGGCCCTTCCGTTCACCCTTACATGCTCAAATCGCAAATTCGCAATCGTATATTATTCAATTGAATTTCGATGTCACCAATTTCATGATTCGACAATTCCAAATTTCTTGGAGGGA
>JAUOBV010023706.1:2790-14554 GCA_032360425.1 Rubia occidens
GGTTATAGATGTAAGTAACCAAAAAATATGTGGGGGAATTATGTATGTGGGGGTGAGGACAAGTAAATTTTTACCAAGTGGCAAGTGAATTAATTTTAAAAATGCATATAATTTAATATTGACCTCACACACTTGCCACATGTCATGATCTTACTGGTCCCTCACCCCCACATACTCAATTTTCCCACATAAATTTTTTTATGTCGACGTTACTTGTCAAAATTAGTTACTCACTCCGTTTCTCTATTTGTGACACGGCTTATTGAGATGTTATTTTTTAAAAAAATTGCACACCTTTAATTTTTGGCAAAATTCATTTAATTTCATTCACTCATTCTACTTTTGACATTTTACATTCAATTTCAACCACTTATTTTTTTCACATAAACCCAAGAGGTTAAATCTAGTGTGTCACTTTTAGTAAAACGGAGGGAGTACACTATTTTCAATAGCCACACTTTACCTTTTTTTTATCAAAATTAATAAATATTAATTTGAAATTATTTATTTTACAATTATGAAATATAAATCATTCTCTGCTTTAACCTCTTCTAATACTGTATGAAAAAAAATACGAATAATAGATAATGGAGGAATTACTAATGGTTTAATTTCACACTTCTAATTCTAACAAGTAAAAGTAGTGTTCATAGTACAAAAAAAATATTTGGACGAAATAAACATTTCAATTAGTTCACGAAATTGAACTAGATGAAATTGCTTTTCTGGTACCAAGGGCATGGGCAAAGGCGGTTTCTTAATTTTAAGAAACCGCTCTAAAATTAAAAACACTCACAGTGATGATTTCTAAGGCAGTTTCTTAAAATTAAGAAACCGTTCTAGAAATCGAAAACATCCATGGCAATGGTTTCTAAGGCAATTTCTTATTAAAAACCGCCCTATGATTTCTTGATATAAACCGGTTGGGCGCCCAACCTATCTGGTCAAGGCGGATAGGTAACAAGGGGAGTTTGCAAAATCCACACGTTAATAATTAGAAGATAAGTGTAGTAGGATGGTGTACCTAGTTCTGTATCTTTCTGATTAGTGGATTTATTCTTAATTGGGCCAGGCCCTGCAGATGTAGGTGGGTTTCACCGAACTGCGTAAGCAAGTTGTATGTCTCATTCGTTATTTACTTTACACACTTGGTAAGATAGGATATGTTGGAACATAGGTCTAATTGTTAAACTAAAACGGTAAAACCAAATTTTTAATTGGTATCAAAGCTTGGTCACTTATGTTTTTACCTTGGTTGTGTCAAGGAAAGTGTGATCTGGTTTTACCATGGCAAAAAAGGAAGTCGTTCTGTATCTCGACCACTTCTGCTGGAAGGAACAAACTACAATTACTAGAAGGCACACATGTGAGTTTTTATAAATTTCCTGGATGAACCTGCATGGAACTTTGTTGAAACCGAGTGGAATCCCCTAATTGAAGATGAAGAATCCAGCTCGAAGGAGAAAGGAGGAGATTCAAGTTCTAGGAAACAAAAACTCAAAGATAAATCATCATGGTCTCCAGATGAATTTCACTGGCAAATTCAAAAGCATTGAATGCTATCTTCACAGCAGTGGATGAAAATCAGTTTCGACTCATCTCTACATGCCTTAGGATAAGAAAGCATGGGATATTTTGGAGACTGTACATGAAGGAACCAGTCGTGTTCGTGAATCCAAACTACAGATGTTGGCTACAAAGTTTGAAGAATTAAAAATGGAGGAGGATGATACAATTGCCACATTGAATGGAAAACTTTGAGACATCTCTAATATGGCTTATCAACTAGGGAAAGTCAACAAGGATTCAATGTTGGTGAAGAATACCTTGAGGTCTTTGCCCAAGAGATTTGCAATGAAAGTTTCCGCAATAGAATAAGCTAGATATATATATCCACAATGTCTCTAGATGAGTTGATGAGATCACTACAGACGTATAAGATGACTATGGAAAAGTCTGTAAAGAAAACTCAGAAGGAGTTTGCTTTAAAAGTATCGTCATCACAGGATAACCATGAATTAGATAGTGAAGGTGATATTGGAGAAATCACTCTCATCACTAAGAATGTCTCAAGAATGCTGAAGAAGGTGGTGAACAAGAAATCACAAGGAAAAACTGGAAGAAGTAGACCAAGTGGACAAAACTTTGGTAGGAACCGTTGAACTCGCGTGGAGCAAGGAAATCAGCAGTTTAATAGAAATCAAGGGGGTGATGCAAAACAGTCAGGAAGGATTCAATGTAGAGAATGTGAAGGTTTTGGACATATCCGGGCTGAATGTGGTAATACTTGGAAGAAACAAGCAAGATCATATGTCACCTCGTGGAGTGAGGATGAAAAAGATGAAAAAGATGAGAACGATGAAAAGGAACTTACCATAAATTATGTGGCATTTGGAACAAAATTCATAGTGATACGGTGGGTGTGGACGTATGTTCCAACACAGATAAGTCTGTATGTTCCAACTAAAGTTCTGATGATACTTCCACCAATAATGAAGACCAACCCATGAGTGATGACGATATCTACACTTCATATGAAAAAATGTATGACATCTGGATAAAGGTTTATGATGCAAATAAGTCCCTAAAAATGGAGAAAAATCAATTGGCCTAGATAAAGAAGGAATTGTTAGTACCGGTTGAAAAACTTAAGAGTGAAATTGAAGATTTGAACGGCAAAGTAAACTCTATGTCTGAGAGGGAAGAGTTGGCAAAAGCAATAATCAGGAAGTTAAACTCTAGAAAGGTATAGTTAGATGATATTCTGACCATGGAACAGAGCTTTGAAGATCGACAAGGGATTGGTTATGGCAATGTATCATGCAATATGGAAAATTTCAAGATGGAAAACTTGAAGAGAAAGGTGGGTAAGACACATCCGCGAAAACCTCTCATCTGTAGCTACTGCATATGTCAAGGCCATATGGAGGAACGATGTCTCAGATTACTCAGAGATATCATGAATGGATGACAGATGTCTGCGTGTTCCAACATAGATGATGTCCAACGACCAAAGGTGGTTCGAAGGGTATGGGTTCCTAAACGCATGAATTCTTGTTTTTTGCCCATACTTCTCCTATGGCACATTCTAGAGAATCGTGGTACTTTTATAGTGGGTGTTCTTGTCACATGACTGGAACTCGGGATTTTCTTACAAAAATAAGGCTATTTGATGGTGGTTTTGTCACTTTTGGATATGGGAAGAGGAGTCATTTTATTGGCAGACGTGAAATGCACAATGAAGGATTTCCCGTGTTCACTAGTGTGTTACTCGTTGAGAATCTAAAGGAACACTTGTTGAGCATCAGCTAGTTGTGTGATGACAATATGACAGTTGAATTTCAGAAAAGCAAATGTGTTGTGAGACATGGCAACGATAAAGTACTTTCTGGTATTCGATTATCAGAAAATTGTTGTCTCTTAGAGCAAGTAGTGCTATGTCTAAATTCAAAGAAAGATGAAGGCACTTTGTGGCATAGGTCAACTACAAAACCTTTGTGAAAATTGCAAATTCAAAGGCAGTACGAGGTATGCCAATACTTACTACCAAAAGTGGTATTGTATGCGGACCACGTCAGCAAGGTAAATAGATTCGGTCTCCTCACTTTTCGGTACAGTATATTACTAACTCAAGGAATCTAGAATTACTGCATGTGAACTTAATGGGTCCAGTCAACACACCTAGTGTGAGTGGTAAGAAAAACATCTTTGTATGTGGTAATGATTTTTCTAGATATACTTAGGTGGCGTTCCTCAAAGAAAGATGTGATACTCTGGATGTATTTAGAGTTTGGCGATAAAATTGCAAACAGAGAAACAAAGTCCCGTAGGAAAGATAGTCAGAATCAGAAATGATCATGGTAGGGAATTCAGAAACTCTCAGTTCAGTGATTTCTGTGATGAACTTGGTATTCAAAATGAATTCTCCAGTCCAATCAGTCCACAACAGAATGACACTGTCGAAAGGAAAAAATATAACACTTTAGGAGATGGCTCGAGTCATACTTGCAGAAAAAGGCATACACAAAAAATGGTGGGCAGAAGCTGTCAATACAGCTTGTTATACTATTAATTGAGTGTATCTTCGGCCGTTTACCAGCAAAACATCTCATGAGATTTGGAAAGGAATAAGCCAAGTGTATCTCAATTTCATGTGTCTGGAAGTAAGTGTTATATTATGAGAGATAGAGATCTATTGGCCAAGTTTGACAATTGTAGTGAAGTTGGTATATTTAAGGGGTATTCTGTGAACAACCGAGCATATCATGTGTATAATATTCAAACAAAGACACTCATGGAGTCAATAAATGTCGTTGTGGATGATTCGGATGACAAACAGGTTTCAAGGGAAAAGGAATATGAACCAGATGTTGAGTATGTTCCAACGCAGAACAATATGCCTGAGCAGCCAGACTACGTTGGAACACATGATCAAGTGGAAGACCACTCGATTTCTGTAGAAGAAGAGTATGTAGGAACATCCTCCCCCAGACCCAATCTGCATGTTACAACACAAGAGGAACCAAAACCTATCTCAAGGAAAACCCGATCAATTACTCGAGTGAATTACAAAGAGCTAGCTAGACTGCAATGTCTCATCTCACTTATTGAACCAAAGAATTACAAGGAATAATTACTTGATGAATACTGGATTTCGGCAATACAAGAAGAGATCGAGCAGTTTTAACGCAATTATGTATGGTAACTTACTCCTTGTCCGAAAGGTGTAAATGTTATTGGTACAAAGTGGAGTTTTCGGAACAAGTCTGATGGTGATGGTCAAATTACTCACAATAAAGCTAGACTGGTGGCTCAAGGATATAATCAAGTGGAAGGAGTCAAGTTTGATGAAACTTTTGCACCAGTGGCCAAGTTAGAATCTATTCGCATCTTGCTTGTTATTGCTTGTACTATGAATTTTACATTATATTAGATGGATGTGAAAAGTGCCTTTGTGAACAAAGTGGTGAATGAGGAGGTATATGTGGAACAACCTAAATTCTTATTATCCACATCATGTGTATAGACTTAAGAAGAAAGTATGTAGTCTGAAACAAGAACCTAGAGCATGGTATGCGTGAATGACAAAATTTCTACTTAAAAAGGGTTATCGTCGAGGGGGAGTAGATTGTACTTTATTTGTGGTTTCTGAGTCCACAGAGCTTTTGATTGCTCAAATTTATGTGGATGATATTGTGTTTGGCTCTACTTCCTCATCTATGGTGCAAGATTTTGTGTCAGTAATGCAAGTTTGAGATGAGTATAGTTGGAGAATTCACATATTTTCTAGGGCTTCAGGTTAAGAAAGAAAGTAATAGTTTGTTCATAAGTCAAAGCAAGTATGCCTTGAATATGGTGAAGAGGTTTGGACTCAGTAATGCCCGATCTATTCGTACTCCTATGACAGCTATAGAAAAATTGGTGAAGGATGAGAAAGGCGTCTCAGTTGATCAGAAATTATGCAGAAGCATGATTGGAGTCTCTTGTATCTTACTGCTAGCCGACCAGACATATGTTTCAGCGTAGGTGTTAGTGCAGGATTTCAGGTTGATCCTAAGGAATCTCATTTGACTGCAGTAAAAAGAGTTATTGGATGTGTTAGTGGGACTTATGATTATGGAATCTGGTATTCTAAGAATCAAGACTCAAGTCTTACTAGCTATAGTGATTCTGATTGGGCTGGTAATGCAGCTGATCGCAAAAGTACTACTGGGGTTGTTTTTTTATTGGTATGAATATGGTATCCCGGTATAGTAAGAAGCAAACTTTAATCTCTTTATTATCTATTGAAGCTGAGTATCTTGCTGCCGGAAGTTTTTGTACACAATTATTATGGATGACATCTCTAAAAATCTGGTTCAACGCTCAAGAACGAAGAACATTGACATCAGGTATCATTTTATTAGATATTTGGTTGAAAGAAAGGATATTGTGGTGGTCTATGTTCAAACATTTGAGTAGTATGCAAATATATTCACTAAATTGTTGGATGCTTCAACTTTTGAATTTCTCGGACAACACCTTCGTGTGTGTCGAAAGTGAGGTATTTTTTCTTGAAATTCCCCTGTATAGTGTGTATTTTTGTATTGGTTCATTCTTTTTTGTTGTCTCAAAAAATTCTAAATAAAATAAAATTGAAAGACGGAAATAAAAAAAAAGGCGGAAGAAGAAGGATAAGTGGTTGTATGGTATGTTGGAAGTTTAAAATGTGACATGATTTGACTTGAGAAGAAAGGCAATTATTTTCTTTGAAAGATAAAAAGGAAGATACAGTTAGAAAGGTGAAAAGGGAAGGAGTAATTTTTGGTTCAAATTCTTCCATCGCTCCATATTCCCTCTTTTTTTTTGCATTGCACCTCTTTTTCTCTACCAAACTCTCAAAATCTTGGAAGTTATTTTTCTGAGTTTGATTTATCCTGGAACTCTCTTCCTGAACCAAAACTTCTTGCCGAGATATTCTTACAATGGCCGGAAACAAGAAGCGGTTTCTACTCACATTCAACGAACCCGAGAAAGAGGAAACAAGAAAGAAGAAATCCCAGTTTCAAAAGGTAACCAGTTATGAATTTTCTCACTTTATTTGGAATGTTAGAAGGTTTGAGTCTATAAGAGAATTTTTTAAATGGGTACAAGAAAACCGGGTAAAAGTTGATATGAGAAACTTGGAAAATCTTAAGTTGAATTTTATGGAGGTAGACATCGAAGAATTGCTGTCAGGGGACATAGGAAAATTTGTTCGATATTGAGAATTTTGAAGTTAAATTGTTGAGGGGTGAATATAAAGAGCATATAGGGAAAGACATGTTCCATGTTTATTCTTACATTCCTGGAAAGAGTTCTAAAATAATTGAAGAGATTACTGATGAGGAGGCTATAGGCTTGGAAGTGATGAGGTATACGAATCAGTTAAAGGTGGTTTAGTTTGGTACTGTGAATGCTAAGAGGGTTGAAAAACTAAGAACCCAGTGATAGTGCTATCCGACAGTGATGAAGAAGTAGATGCTGGGTATGTTCAAACATACTAGCATGAGGATGAGATAAAGGTTGATGAGCCTGAATTGGGTTCTGCTGGGAATAGCTTGGGAAATCAAGACTGTCCTATGTATGTTGGATATGCTCATGATGAAGTGGAGGCTTCAGAGATGTGAAGAGAGAGGGAGATGACCCCATAATGGAGACTGCAGAGAAAGAAGAGAAAGAAGAATATGTTCCAACACAAGAAGAGTATGTTGGAACACATTTCACTGAAGATTCTGAGCATCAGCAGCAGGAGTATGTTCCAACACAGGAATCTGATCTCACATATTCCAGTGACGAAATTCTTGATGAGTTCATTCAGAATAGGAAAACTAAAAGGAAGTTTATAGAGGTTGAGTCATCATAGCAAGCCAAGAAGAGCAAGGTTGTAGGGCCCTCAACCTGGATTTCTGTTTCCAGAACATTTTTTCCCTCTTTAAGTGCCCTTAAAAGTAATGCATTTTTTCAATTAGTTTTGTTCTTGGTTAATCACAATCATTTTTCTTGTATTCCAGCTTAGATTTTGTGACCTCTACATCTGCCTTCTTTTTTTCTCTCTCTAAAAACATGTTTTTCCATGTTTTTGGTTCATTTTTTGTCCTTTGAACTTTAAGCCTAAAGCCAGCATTCATGTAGCATTTATAGGCTGATTCTAGCTTCTTTCTACTACTTGGTTACAGTCTTCCTATTTAGCCACATCCTTTGGAAACTAAAATTGTTCAGACCACTATTTTCGGTGTCTGAATGTTTGAATTTTTACTAGATTAATTAGACTATCTAATGATGTTCCATAACCTCTTACATTCCAGCATTATATATTGGTGTTTTATGAAACACAAAGTTATTTAAGTATAATTGGATTCGAGTAGGTGTAAACTTGGGACGTTAAACAATTTTGGTGAAGTGAAAAGCACACTTGTATAAACTATCTAAGAACTTACAATTGGTAGTTTATAGTTGGTGATGACTAACATTGCCTGGAGTGTGGAAATATGTATCACTTCAGAATTTATTATAATTCTGATGTGGTGGTGTGTATTTCCTAACTTCTCTTCATTCAAAGGATAAGGATGATATCATAAATGATACATTGAATGTGATGGTGCAACATGCTTATGATGCATTGAATGTGATGGTGCAACATGCTTACCATGTGGAAATATGTATCGTGCGGAAAGATGCATCATTTCCGAATTTATAATTCTGATAGTTTGTATGAACTTTTGCATTGTTTGATGAAAAGGATTTTCTATATAAACATTCATACGCGCTTGGAAAATACACAGACACGACAAACAGAAACACAAGTGAAATTCTTAGACTTTTTCAAACATACGTAGCAACAAAAAACACAGGTACTCAAAAGTATTCTCCTGATTTAAGCCTAGAACAGGAGGGTTTCTCAATTGTTTTATCCTCGAAGGGAATTCGTGTAAACCCAAGGCTATAATAAGGTCAAATTACTCTTTAAGGAAAGTATACGTAATGCCACACACGTCGATATACAATTTTTTTTACCACAATCATCTAAGATTGATTATATAGTTCCATTGGAATGAAAGTATTACAGCATTTACCCCAACATTATATTTTTATTTTATTCATTTTGTTGTTTAGGTTTTACACCATTTACCCCAACATTATTTATTAGGATCATGTTTAGGACATTAAAATGGTTCCTTTTAACCCTCTTTTTATTCTCCCCAGTTAGTATTATCTCTAGATCTAATGTTAGAGCATGAGATATAGAGGGTGGCGAATCATGTTCCTGTTTCTTGACAGTCTATTGTAGGTTAGGATGGTTCTCAAGCATAGTGAAAGGTTTAGAATGATAATCTTCCTCTGTATCCAACACAAAAATCCTTATTCAGATCATTATCATTTTCCAGATCACTAGCCTTATAAACAATTAGAGATTATCTTTTATTTTGGTAATATTACTAATAGTTGTATCTAAAGAAGGTTTTTTTGATGGAACCTAGTGAAGATCCTGCTCCAGCATTTCAACAACAACCTGATACACTTCCTAGGAATTGTAGCTATCCAAATCCTTTACTTTGTGGTGAGTCTTGAGCAGTGTGTAATCACCACTTTTTCCTTTTTTCCAACAATCTATTTCTGGATCATATTTTCTCCACTCTGATTCCCAGATGGATTCTTCATATATTACCGTTTAGCTCATTTATCTTTCTACAAGATTGTTTGTTGTGCCCAATTTGCTGCAGTTTTGGCAATGCGTAGGAGCTCCTTCCTTTGATCCTAGTCGAACTGTTTTTGGTCTTTCCTTTGTGAGATATAACTGGACACAGAATCTTTTATGTGATGGCCTGGTCAAAGCCTTTTTTGGAGCATCTACCATCATAGGTTCCCTCACTAGTGGAAAACCATTGATTAAAGGCAGTAAATCGAATGTGATTCTTAAGTAACCGTCTTTAATTAGGATATAAGGGAGGTTCTGAGTTTGGAACTCTCTCCCAAGACATCTCGGAAATTTTAAAGATGCCTTTTAATTGATTAAAGGGTGTTATTCAAAATTTGCCTTTAATTGGCATTAATTAAAGAAGGTTTTATTGAAGAACCGCTGTTAATGAGGTGTCTTAGTTGGACTTTTATGCCCAGGTATATATATAGTTAGGTTTCCTTCAATTTTTTTTTGGAACCAGGGTTTCCTTCAATACTTGGTCTTTTTCCTAACCCAAACTCCCTGCCGCCTCTAACTCTATTTTCTCTTAAAATCAAAACATAGATTCAAACTCTCTCTTTCTCCCCACTAAGTGCATTTCACCCCTAACTCCATTCCACCACCATAAGCTCCATCGTTTCCATCCATTGCTCCCCGCCACTTTCTCCGCTCCTCCCCATCGCGCCACCTCCACCTACTGCTCCCGCGCTGCGTGTTCACCACTCCTCCCTTCCGTGCTGCCTTCACTCGTCCAAATCGCGCCGCATCTTCCCCTCCGCGACCCTTCATCCCCTCCACTTCGCGTCTATTCGAATAAGTCAAGTATAGGATTATATTTGAGTTGCAACTGAAAGAGTGCTTGAGTAGACTAGAGTTAAACTAGTGCTAGCATTCCTTTTGTACTCTATTTATTCTGAGCAGTAATGCATTATTCATTAAGGGAAAACATTTTCTTATGGTATCAGCAATACTCAAAGTTTCCTTGCTCTTCATCTTCGCTCACTTCAAGGTGAATGCCTTGGGATTCAATGAACGCCACATGCTGCGAGTGGGCCCGATTCAACATCACATGTGTCTCGATCATGTATGCACACAAGAAATATATATACTTCCTTAGCCAAGCCTTCCAACCGATCTGTGAACCTGTCAATTTAAATAAATTCGAATACAAGATATTATAACACAAATTCAACACATCAACTAAATCATGTAATTTATAATGCGATGGATTACTCACTAGAGCTCAATGCCTTGGCTCTATCTAGGTTAGGCTAGGGAGCTATCTTCGTACTCTTGGCCTATTTACCGGGAATCACCCCAGGCTCCCATTTCCTATCGAAAAAAAACTTAAGCCCTTTGCGTTGAAACCAAGCTTCATCAAAATATTAAGTGTTGAGGGACCAGTTGAATGCTTGCACAACAGCCTTCTTCAACATGGAAGTGACCAGAACACCATAGGGGGAGGTTCTTCTTTTTCGTGTTCGCCACCTTAAGCATGAAAGAGATAATGACGTAGATCGGGTTAATTTTTACCCCCTCCATGACATAGTTAAACAACATCAAGTTACCAATTGTTGGCTCGCACGTGTGGCTACCCATTGGCAAGACGTTAATACAAATCCACTCGTAGATGAGTCGTTGCGCCATGGTCAAAACACTAATGTTATATGACTCGGCTTTCCCCGCATCACTTCTTGACCTGTTAAAATACTTCTTAGCCATTCTAATCGGACATAGTTGGGTCACATCGCTCACTCCCGACCAACTATGAGTGTGGTAAATTTCTAGGGAACCGTGGGGATTATCGTGTCTGACTATCTGATCGTCGTATAATGTTTACGGTTTTTATTGAGGAACTGATTCTTAAGTTCCAAGTGCGGAACTATTGCTCAAACAGCAGTAGGAGAAATGTTGTTACGACCGCAGAACATTTTCAGGCCTTCACAATCTGTTCCTCTTTCGGGGAGTAATTCTTGAATGACACTATTATATTGATGTCGTGGATGCATTTTCTATCGTCACAGTTCCGGGTTTGGAACTATTTCTTCTCGTAAAATCCCAGTGGAGGAACCTAAAATGGGGTCTATATATATGGGCAGATTCTAATTCCTTACTCGAAACTACGATCGGACGGTATGGTAAAAAATAAATACCAATAGGCTTTTCAATAGCCTCTACAAACAAATCCAAATTATTAAAAATACAAGTGATGATGGTACTAGATATCGAAAATCTATATACTATGCTAGCAATGCAACAATATATAAATAGGAATAGTAGCCATCAAAAATCTATTCAGCATAAGAAAGTCATCGAAAATACTAGTCTCTCATAATACCACAATGGGATTCCGAATTGAAGAGGAGCATGAGTACACAACATACCTACCCAAGCAATGTGTTGCGCTGTTGATGTCATCTTGTGAATAAGGCTTGACAACTTTGGGAAAAAAACTGTAAAAGGACCAAAGTTACCACATAAGAATTGAGACGACAGGTTACATTGCTTAAAAACATTCTCGAAATACTTATCATAAAAACTCACTTCTTCGATCTCTAGGTAATC
>JAUOBV010023910.1:0-14551 GCA_032360425.1 Rubia occidens
CATAAAATGTGTATCATATTATAAAATGTGTGACATATTGTTGATTGTGTTATGTTGAAGTGTGATATAGTTGATTGTGTGATGTTGTAGTGTTTGTCATAGAACGTGTGAGATATAATGGAGCATGTATGATTGTGAAGTTTTTTTTTCTAAAATGAATATATAGTTGATTGTGGGTTGTTGAAGTGTTTATGATATAGTTTGAACAGCCTCAAACAACTATAATGTCATTATTGTTGTGTATGTGTTTCGTGGTAAAGGATTCTATCACATTTTATAGATTGAGTATACAAGTTTTTGAGTATATTAGTAGTGTGTTTCACTGTGATCGATGGATCTTTGGAGCATTGATTCCATGATGAACTAGATTAAGGTTTACATGTCTCTTTTGCTGGTTTTGATGATTTCAAGTTGATGTTTATGCATAGTTTGGGATGAATTTTTATTTTTCCACGAGGCCCTCTCACTAATTAATGCTTCTTCCGTTATGGAAAGTGCAGTAACATTTGCATAACTCCACAATTTGAAATGTGGAGATTTTGCAGTGTATGAGCATCAAGTAAACATGGTGTGTTTAACATGGTATGTTAAATATTAAAACATAGTTAATGTTAAATACATAGTTAAAACATAGTTATACACACTATGTTTTCTTAGTGCTGAAACACTGCATAAATTTGACATTTTAAAAAAAATCTTCAAAAAATTGTACATGTGAACAAACTTAATGGAAGAAGTATTAGTTAGAGGGCACTCCATGCCAACTCATTACCACTAATTCAAATTTGAAGGCGTCTCCTTCTTTAATTTCAAACTTGAGGGTGTCTCAAACTATTTTAAACTTCACTTAAAGGCGTATCCTTCCAATCAAATTAGTGCTGAAACTTCATTTGAGAGTGGATGGGAATCGTTTTTAGTTGGTCACCTATTCATGGAAGAATTAGTGTTGAATAACCTCTATAGATATTCTGGAGGTTGGTTGACATATTAAAAATTAAACGTTTCTTATTCATACTGATTACTTTTACGTAATTAATCATTGAGTTATTTTACACACAATAGATATTTATCCCGGCAAGATAAGCATACGATGACAAAGAGATAACAGACGTCGTGGACACATGGTGTGAAGCTTGGGTGAACGTGTCTTCCAAATAATTCAAGACTTAGGTGGACCTCGTATATTTCAACATGTATTTAATTTCAGACATATTTACTTTCTTTCTCAAATTATCATATGGATGGATTCCTTTTTTCACATGTTTAGATTTTTTACTTTTTCAAATTTCCTTGCTTAGCATCAATTTAATTTTTATATTTTGTGTTCTTGGCTCTTCTAAATTTCTTTTATGATTCAGGTTTCAATTCAGGGTGGGCCTGGATAAATTCAAGCACCGGTTTTAGAAATATAAGCACTGATTTTACAAATATTAGCACTAGTTCTATAAACATACATCCTCCAAAGCCAGAGCACCGGAAAATCATTAACATACCAGTGCTGGTATATGTATTCTGTCTAGTTGTAAGCACCGATTTAAGTTCATAAATCGGTGTTAGGAAAGAACCGGTGATCATTATCAATGTGCATATCAACGATTCAACAAACAACACCGACATCTAAACTAATGGTGCTGAAATTATACAGAGCACCGGTTCTTTATACCAGTATTGAATCTACGTTTCTAGCACTAGTTTTGTTTACATGTACCATAGTAACTAGGTTTCAACACCACCCTACTTAGGTACCGGTCGACTGGGGGCTGAAATACAGGTGCTAGAGAGGGGTGCTTGCGGTAGTACCCGCAAGTGTGGCGGCTGTGCAAGATGATCCGCGAGGATGAAGGACACTGTTATGTGGTCCTTGGTTTGAGGGTGGGAGATTTTTTGGTGTTTTCAACCCAAGTCCCACGTTGGTAGTTGAGAGGGTGGGTTTTCATCACTATATAAGTGAGAGTCTCATCACATTAGTGTGAGACCTTTTGGGGTTGGACCCTGATACAATATAAAAAAATATCATTTATTATAATTTTCTTATTTTATTTATTAGATTAGGGTTTTAGGAAGATAACACTACACATTTTTTCTCGCTGGGTTTTTTAATGAGGCAGTGTGATCATTTTAGTTTATTTTTATGAATAAAGCCCATAAGCTAGGCCAAGTTGGTTTAGAAGAGTTTTGATATATTCTAATTTAGGGTTTATAATATTTAGTTTTGATTTGATTAGAATCAGATTTGGTAAGTTTAGATAAGATAGATTAATTCAAGAATTCAACCAATATTTGGATTAATTTAGTTGGATAAATATGGTCATCATTTAGATTTAATTAGGTATTTTAGTTAGATATGATTTTAACTTCTTAAAGCTGTCATAAGTCTTATCAGTTTCTAACATAAGTTACCAAATCATGTTCTGATTAGATAGGGTTTGGTCGATTTAACCCTATAAATAGGGGCTTGGAAGAATTTTTCACACATTATTATCAATAAAAATTCAGACTTTCGAGTTTATACGCTTTGCTTGCAAGAATTTTTCATTGTTGCTTAATCTTACGAGTTAAGTAAGTATCAATACCCTTTGTGAACTAATCTTATGGGATAGTTAGTGAACAAAGAACTCTTTACTTGGATGAATATGGTTATCATTTAGATATAAATTAGGTATTTCAGTTACATATGATTTTACCTTTTTAAAGCTGCCATAAGTCTTATCAGTTTCTGACAGAAGTTACCGAATCCCGTTCTGATTAGGATTAGGGTTTGGTCGATTTAACTCTATAAATAGGAGAGACTTGGCCAACTTTTTCAAACATTATTATCAATAAAAAAATTCAGACTTTCGAGTTTATACTTTTGCTGGCGAGCATTTTTCATTGTTGCTTAATCATACGGGTTAATTAAGTATCAATACCCTCTACGAACTAATCATGTGGGCTAGTTAATGAACAAAGAACCCTTTATTTGTAAGCTTATCATGCAGGCTAGTTAGCGAGCATTGAAAGCCAATCCCGAGGGCTAGTTAATGATCAAATTGTGCAGCTGTTATTAGAGTTTTGCGAGATCCCTTCATTTGGTCAAAGATTTTTATCCCGCAATCCAGAGTTTTCTCAAGGAGATTCATATCACATGGGGTACGAGTCACTTCTGAGCCAATAAGCTAGTCGGACTAATGTAAATGTAGCCCCGAAAAGGTTCATCATTCGAAACTCAATCACTCTAAATATTTATAAGAGCTGATTTATCGAGCTCATATGGATTTTTTTGTTCGTTCTCGGGTCCAAAACGCATCTATTTTTTTTTCAAGAAATAAATTCTTTCCAAACTCGGAAAATAATTTGTGTCTTTGAATTTTAAGACCAGAATTAGTTACGAATTCATAACTCAAAATTGGCACTTTAATATGAAGGTCCGAGAATGTACCTACACTCGACCATATCACAGAGTCCATGTATACCACCCTAATGATGTTTTATTATGTTAGTGTGGGTAAGAAAATTAATCAAGGGAGGACTATATTCAAACATATGTGGCTTGAATTATCTAAGAAGGTTATAAAGAGTCTCCCACATAAAAACTTGATAACTTTGATTTTGAAGAGTGTGGAAGCGATGTTGTTGAATGAGGAGGAGAATCCTTGTAAATGGTTTGACAAGAAATACTTTGTCAAGAAGAAGTGAGTACTTTTTTAGCACATGTGGTGCCACAAGATCCGCGCTCAATCGAGCACAACAAGAGGCCGAGAATAGAAGAATGGTTATTTAAGCTCATTTTTATTACTTATACAATTTCAATATCATCTAACTTTTTTGCATGGTTTAGAGGAATCTGACTCCAAGTTAATAAAGGGATTCAAAACTTGCTACAAGTGAATGTGTATAATTTTTTTCCAATTTAGAGAGCAGGTGTGGAAGCTAGAGAATCGCCAACGTGCTTTTGAACATGAATATGCATCTTCAAGGAGATCACGCTCATCCAAGGCCTCTTTGATCTAAACTTCTCAAATTTGATTATTTGAATTTGAAGATTGATAGGATTTATCTTGTTGACTAGTGGTGGAAACAAGCCTCTGTATTAAGTTTGATAATATGTTTCCAAAATTCTTCATTTCGTGCTTTAGGATTGATAAATTTTAGGAAGGGAATGCTAGTGAGATATTTTTTAATTGTTTAAAATACTCTTGAAATGCGCATGATGTTGATCAGGTTATTAGGTTGGAAATTTTTAAATGCACGACATGATATGGTCATAATTCAAGAAATGATTATTACACTCGACGTAGTTCCGAGCTCGGAACTACATCCGTCCTTATAGTATACACACACAATTAAAATAATTAAACCTCTCGAGTTCTGTTTTTTCCTAGTTTGCTTATTTTTCTTTCCCTTTCTTCTCTTCTTCATATTTCCTCGGTCATTGACCCAGATACCTTCCTCATGGTCAATGCGACCTAAATTGTTACATACACTTGAATTATCATCTTTAAGGAAAATGTCTTCGTAGTTGATCCCCATCAAACCATTTTGACCGAAACCAACCACATCTTCAAGCTCAAATTCCTCAACAAATGCCCTCTTACCTTCGACAAGAATCTTCCACCTAAGATCAACATGATCATGCATATAAAAAACTTGATGCGCTTGTGAGGCTAAAATGAAGGGATCATATCTCCAACCAATTCGACTTCGATCAACCAATGTGAACCACATTGACCCTGTTCGCTGCCTAATCCGCACTCTACGAGGTCGTTAATAACACTAACCTTTTCACGGGAGACCAGTTCTAAACCGCGGAGCGCTGGGAGATCAAAGATAGAATTTATATGTTTCTCCCGTGTGTACTACCAACTAATAGAAAGTAGCTAATGGGAAGTCCGAGGTCGTCCACAGAGCTGCTAGAATATGAGAGTTAACTATACACAACTCAGAATTGGGTGTCACTCCGATTGTGTGTCAGGAATAACTAGTTCTACAAATACAGGTTTTGGGACGGTTTTATCTAACAACTACTAATCATGCAAAATAAGAGATTAAATTATGTTAGACTAGTTTTTGGTGTATTTGTGTAACATGACTGATGAATGAGTTTGATCCTAAATTCTATCACATTTAAGACATATAAACCTATCTCATGCCTATGTCACATAATGTGGATGATAGTCGGTCATTCCCAATGTTTGTCACACAAAGGTTCACCGGCGTCTTCTAGACTATCACCACCTCCTCCGTAATTAGGGAAAGAGTGTTGATCGAACAAAGGATCTGTGATACACTCCCATTTCCTCGTAAAACTCACTCCTAATGGTAACGCGCCCCCGCTTTTATGGATCAAGTGCCTAAGAAGTCGCCTAGCGTAGATAGCAATTGTTATTTTTGAGAGTAAGGAAAATACATCTCGGGAACTCCACTATGGGTGATTTTCCCTAGGTCAATAGAGGCAAAGGAATCAGCATCTCATGATAACTCTAGGGTTCAAACGCCGATGGTCACTACATGACAACCCTAGTTGCTACAAAATATCATGCTCAATCAATTGGGGTACACCAAGGGTTTACACCCCCGTTAGGGATCTCTTCCCTAACTTGAAAATTATTAGATGATGATCCAATCAAGCTAGTCTATAATGATCAGAACGATACTCTCAGTTAGACATGCATGCACTGACACCGTCGGTACTCACAAACGTATAGTACGCCTAACCCAACACTCCCAAGGAAGCAACCAAGCCTAGCACGATACATATCACACATGAAACTGTGGTGTATCATGGAATATACATAACATGCACATCACAAGAATATAAATTACAAGTCAAACATGAATATTCATAAACATAAAAGATAGAAAGATCTAGAATCTCACAAAATCATCACCTAGTCATGTATACAAATAAAATACCCATGTAAGTAAACTACTCTACTACTAATAGATCCTTGACATTCATTGAATTAAATGCCATGGATCTAAAAAACTAAGAGAAGGAAAAAAGAAGAAACTTTTAGAGAGAGAGAGAGAGAGAATCAACCTCTTCCTTCCTACCAACTAAAAGTAAAATCTACATTATGCCAACTTCCAAACCTTAGGAGATTAAACACTCCTTGTATAGAAGAAGATAAATGGGCCTCTAAACACCCAAGTTTGGAAAAACCCCTAGTGAAAGCCTAAGGCCGCAAGTGCCACGTCGGCATGGACCGCGGACTGGAGCTGAACCCTAGGTGTACTGAGTGTGCGGTCCGTGCTAAAGCACTTGGGTTGCGGACCGAAGTCGTAGTCTTCTTCTTCTGAGCACGCGGTTGATCAATACCTAGCAGGCAACAGACTAGAGACCTTATTCTTCAACTTCTTGGCACATGGGCCGTGCAAAAGCACACAGCCCGCGCTGGGATTTAGTCTCCTCGACAAGTGATTAGGCACATGCCATGAAAATCTACATGGGTCGTGCAAGTGTTCGACTCTTCTGAAACATTGCTTTTAACCTTCAACGTTTTTGTGCCGCTATGGATGAACCACTGATCCAATTTGGAAGTTCTTATAATCAATTTTATAGCACTCGAGAAGACAAATCCAACAGTGCTATCCACATAAGCCATTTTTTCTTGAATTGTTCCCAAAATTTTGTTTAACTTCGGATCTCAATTCATTTGCACCTTTGTCTTCTTTCTTTGACCGTATATTTTCTACCATATTTTGACTCATGTCCTTTAGTTTTCTACTATCCTTGCGAATGGCCTTCTACGTTCTTCTACCATTCTTGTGAATGGTCTTCACTAAACCACTCTGAGGTGCTTATGAGCAATCTAAAAATAAGATCACAAAATAGAATATAGATGCTTGTAAGGATATAGAATCCATTAGATCTAAATAAGCTACAAAATGAGGGATTTAGATACAAAAACCAACAATGGCCATCTAAACCCTTGTAATGTAAACCCACACAAACCTAGCAATCTACCAAACAAAATCTACTAAAAGATATGCTAAATGCATTAGAAAACACATGCCTTTTAAAGTCTCATCACTACCCACTATGAAAATCAACCCATTGGCATTTAAATATAGGCACACAAAAGGTCACGTAATCAAGCTCCCAAATTTCTAATACATTCCCAAAGTAACAAGCGTTGGTGTACATGAGATTGCTATCACTTGCGCTTCCAACATAAAAGGTCCTATGAAACAAGAGTTACACTACTTTTCTGAGACACACCCATATAATCCACCAACTTAGTGGAAAACGTGAAGCCGTTAATGTCATACCCTCCAAATGAGAGAACTGTACCAAAATGTCTACACAATAACCACTTAGCTGTTGCAGGATGACCACCTACCTCCACGTGACTTTGAAGCCAATTTGCAAACGTTGCAGTGTGTCGTTGTAGAACTTGAGCTCCATTGCAATTCAGATTTGCTACTCTTATTTCATCATGTGGATATCAATATATAGGAAAACATCATCGTGGTTCCGCAAAACATAAAGATGTGCCACATTTAAATCTTCTATTGTCGGGCTCAGTAGTTTTCCCTGTCTTACCCATTCGCCCTCAAGCATCCCCTTATGTCTAAATCGAGGAACACCCACAGAATCTACCTCCTTCAAATAATCTGTACAAAAATCGATCACTTCCTCCGCCACATAACGTTGCACAGTACTTACATCATGCCTGCACCAGTTCTTCAAAAACTTTTTAAAAAATCATATACCCTTCAAAGGGGTACATCCATCTCAGGAATACAAGATCGTATAGTTTGATCTCCCTTACCAAATGAACAATCAAGTGGACCATAATATCAAAGAGTGATAGAGGAAAGTAAATCTTCATACGACACAAAACCTCCAGTATCATCGCTTGTAAATGGTTAAGTTTGGCACCACTAAAGCTTTTCAAACAAATTCTCTTGAAAAACAGAAACAACTTAGTAATGCACAACCTTCCATGGGGTGAAAGTGACGACCTTATTTCAATGACATTCAATTCCTGCATTAGGTAGTGGCAATCATAAGATTTGAAACCAAACCAATTTCAACTCATTCAAAGATACGTATGAACTTACGTTTTATGAATAGGCCCCGGGCACCCTGACACTACTTAGGGTCTCAAAGAAAGATTTTTTCTCCTACCCAAACATGGAATAACAAGCTGGGTGAGATAACAACCATCACCATTAGTCACAAGACCCAAACTCTTCTTAATACCCATTTCGACAAAATCAAGTCAAGCCTTCAAACCATCATCTGTTTTACCAGGGGTATTTAACAGTGTCCTAACTAAAGAATCACAAACTTTTTTCTTAATGTGCATTACATCAAGACAATGTCTAACCTCCAATTTCTTCCAATATGGTAGTCAGAAAAAAAAGATAATTTCCAACTTCCTTCAAATGCAACTTTTCGTTTCCCCTTCCTAAAATTATTAGGTAAATTCCTAACCCTTTCAAAACTCTCTTGACCCGATAATGGTGTCGTCGGTTCCCTACCCTTAAGTTCTACGTTGAACCACTACTTCACCAATCTGCATGGATGGCCATCAGAGAGAAACCGCCTATGGCCTTGATAAATTGTTTTTATTTTCGAGCTTCAACTAACATAAAGAAGTTTCCTTCTCACACACATGACATGTGAAGTTCCCTTTCACTGATTACATAGATAAATTCCCAAATGCGGGGAAATTATTAATGGTACAAAACAGAAAGGTTTTCTATGTAAATTCTTCTTCAACACTACCATAGTTGGTTCGGCTACCTTCGTTGAACAATGCCAACAAATTATCAACAAGAGAAGCAAGGTAAACATCAATATCACTGCTCGGTTGTCTGGGTCCCGAGATCATCATCGACAACAAAACATACTTTCATTTCATTATCAGCCACGAAGGACGATTTGAAATCATTAACATAATAGGACAAGAACTACGTGTGTTGCTCATATTACCAAAAGAATTCATCCCATCGCTAGATTAGCATAACATCAAGTGTCAGGGTTTGACTCCAAACTTTGGGTAACTGCTCTCCGTCTAACGTATGTCGGATCACATCATCTTCCGATCGAAATTGTTCAGAATGTCAAAGCAACAACTTGGCATCTTCCTTGTACGCGGGTAATTTCTTCAACCGTAGAATGATAGGCAGATACCACGAGACCTTAGCTGGTGTCTTTTTTCTTTGAGTTCAACCTCACTCCTACACCAACGACAATCTCACCCCGCTTTAGCTTGTACCGAGACTCACCACACACCTGAAAACTTTCTCGATTCTCATCCTTGTTTCCCCGGTCAAACATATAATCTTTGGATTATGCATGAATTTTTTTTCAACTCCAATCCCATAAGACAAAAAAAATCCTTTTCGCGGCCAATGACCTATCGGGCATTAGATTACCTTCAAGTAACAATTTCCTAAATAGTTCAAGAGTCTCTGTCATCCCTTTATTCATTCACCCAAATTTGGCGTTCAAATTCATCATTCTAAAAATCACACTCAATACTGAATGCTTGGAGCTCGTATACGAGGCAGTTCTTTTGTCATTATGCAACAGTTCTATGACCTTGGGTTTCCTGTGAAATTCTCTAGCGATATTTTCCACCATCACATCAAATTCATCTTTTCCATCTACATTTCCACCTTTGTTCTTCTAACTTGTTCTTCTTGCACAACCTCACCGTGCCACACCCATGAGGCGTAAGGTGCTTGAAACCCAGGAATGATAAGATGTTCACGTAACTTCTTCCTCCCCAAAAATACATCATTCCTACAATCCTTACATGGACATCGTGCACGTACCACACCATTCTTGGATGCATGTTTAAACGCCAAAAAAATAAATGATTCCACCAAAGGAAGGTAATCGGGCGAGTTCGCAAGATCATTGCCAATGAGCTAAATGCGATCTATTACCACCAACGTATGTCCTACATTGAAATGGTACAAATCAACACATGCATTACCCTAAAAACAACCTAAACCCTAATAATAATAATTAATTCAACACCAGTACAGACTTAAAATTACATCCAATTACATAATAATTATCTCCACAAAGTATACTCATTCATATATCACATTACCCAACAAAACTACTTAAATCCTAAACAATAAATTCAACACAATTCACCCCTAGCTTATGATTACATCTATATATTAATTATGAATGGGTAGATTTACCTTATCCGATTAGTTGACGACCCTAGTTTATTAAACTATAATAATTTCTGAGCTCGATTCGGGTTGCCTACAATTAGTGGGGATCAAGTTCCAGACTCGGAACGTGGTTCACTTACGAATATGGAAGACATATCAGCCCTTCACAAATGGTGGAACCTCTCCCTTACGAATTTAGAACACCATCGGAACCTTGGTTCCAAAATCGGAACATTTATCGATCAAAGTCACTACGGTATAACCATTAAATTGTGTCAAAAGAACCACCTTTGAAAAGTGTTAATCAAAGGCGGTTGGTTAAGAACCGCCTTCAAAAAATGGGGGGTCTGAAATCAAGATGTTCCGAACTCGGAACACCCCCGGGAAGGCGGTTTTAAGAAAAGAAACGCGGAACTGCCTTCAATTAGGCATCTTTAATAAAGCATCCTCCACTAGTGTCACATTCTTCAATAAAGTTGATACTCTTTAGATTCTAAAAATTCGTGAATATATAAATGTGAAAATTGTAATGTGAGATCTTAGTACCTTCGTTGTAATGTACTCTCTCCGTCCCAGCTGAATTGACATGTTTACTTTTTCAAAGTCAAATTTGAAAAACTTTGATCATAAATATAATTTAATTTATATATAATAAATATATCATGTGAGATATTGTTAGATTCGTGTTAACATATATTTTCTAAATATCAATTTTTATGCGGAATTGGTGTAGGTAGCTAGAGATATTGACAGTCAAACATGATCATAGAAGACCGTGAAAAAGTAAACATGTCAATTCTGCTAAGACGGAGGGAGTACATTTTTAGAATACCTATTTTTAAAATTTCTTTTATTAAACGTAACTTAAGATACTGAACTTTAAGATCATTCATAAATAGTTTAAGAAACAAAAAGTAAGACACTTACCGATAGACAGTGTCTTTTATTTCTTTCCATGCTTGATAACATTATTTCTTTCCATGCTTGATAACAGAACTCCATCTCACACCCGAAACTGCGCTAAATTAGGGTTACGTACGGAACATGAGTAATACTGTTTGCCAATTTGGAGGCCAGACAGTGAAGAATTAAACTCGCGGTCGATTGCTTAAAGTTCTATTCATCTCCTAAATAAAACTTTAGAATCCTATCGTGAAGTATGTATTGCTTGTTGCTGATGCCTCGAGCCTCATATCTCAGAATCATCAGCGCAAACCGCCTCGACGCTTTTGTGCACGCCTTTGCTGTCAGTGAAAGCAAGTTTTGTAGTACACTTCTCAGCCTACCCATATTGGTCCCAAACCAAGCCTGATGGACCAAAGACATGTATGTAAATGACGATAACAAGAAAATGCTTCTTTTTTCTTAGCCTTCTCTTTTTTTAAAATAGTTTCTCAATGAAAATCTCCTTTTTAACATGATTATTGAATGTAATTTATTTGCTCAAAAGAAGGGTAAAAGATGAACTGGAGTCCGTACTTACCAGTGAGCGAAGCTAGGAAGACAAAGGCATCTGCAAGTTACTAACACCAGAGCTTGGGAACGGGTGGAGAGAGAGATCTCTAGAAGAAGATATGAATGTGTGGACTCTAAATGCTGAGCTTCATGCCGACTTTTAAATGCATGATTATTTATTTTGATAACCGACACAAGAGCTCCCAACTACGTGGCCGCTGGGACCTAACTGCTGCTAAAATAAAAATATTGGGGATGAAAGTCGGTGGAGAACGCAGTTCTATCAATTACTGCTTAAACATTGACTAGTTACAACTTAATTTTATGGTTGACAATAATTTCAGATTGGAATTAGGTTTCAGCTAAATTTAGCATTTGTGATAACTATGTTCCAACATAAATTATCGAACCAAGTAGGTAAAGAAATGCAAATTACGAACACAAGACTTGGTTATGCAGTTCGGTGAAAATCACCTACATCTTGGGGGTCTGACTCACTTCAGAATAAATCCACTAATCAAAACCTATGTTGCACGGGGACGGCTCCCAGGGTGAAGTACCCATACCGGGGACGTCCCCATATCGAATACTTCATGGATACTTCTAGGAAACGTTTCCATCCCGATTCCTAAATTCTACTACTAATAGGAAGCCAAGAACACAAGTAGAGTTAATTCTATGTTACTATTTTATTATTATTTTAAAAAATCTACTAATTTCTAGCTCTAATTTGTTAAAGAACATTTTATAAAATACCACTATCTTATTTTTATCAAAGACATTACTACGATTCCTTGCCGTACCCTATCCAAATATTTATGTTTTGCCGTTTCCAGTACCCATATCCGTACCTGTATATGTCTCCCTCCCCGACTCAGTGCAACATAGATCAAAACAAGATAGTAAAATGAACACCATACAACTATACTTATCTTTTCAAATTACGTTGAGTAGATTTTGCAAGCTCCTCTTTCTACCGATACGTCTTAGTCAGACTCCCTCTGACCTCAATATTTGTCGACACTGGATCTCCTCCTCCTGAGGAATTAAGGATTTCGATTCTGAACTTAGATCAACGGTGTATTGATCATGTTGGAACACAAGAAAAGCTCTCGGCTACTCTTGATATCTAAAATCTAAATACAGATTTTCTTCTCTTTTAAAACCGTAATTAGTAGTTCAGCCAGAATGTTCACAATATATAAGAACTGATTGCACATTTCAAATAACTTGTGCGAATGAAATTCCATCTCCATAAAATATTTTGATAACAATCAAATCCTTTGGATATAGATATTCGTTAATCTAATTCCTTAAAGTATGGAATTAGAATGTTCCATCCATATCTTATCAATACTTGAAATTCCATATCAATCCACATTTCATAATTCTAATCCAATCCCATAAATATAGGAATTGATATATTCTGCAATCAAATACAATTCAGATGAAATATATGCTCCTCGGATTCCATCACAAACTTCCTTATGTCGCAAGTCATACCATAATTGATGTTACAACACAATATTTCATATTTGCATAATTTCTACAAATTGCCAATTAACAAATTTAGACTTTACAATTTCCCCCTTTGACATTTTGTGGACCCATCAACCTTTTTGGATTTTCAAATCGTCAAATATGCAAATAGAACACTCAAAACAATATGAATGTTGACACTAGAATTTAAATCCCCCTAAATTTCACAATTCCAATCAATAATTATAAACACCCATGTTGGAACATCACATAGACAGTTAAAAGAATCAGGCAAACATTTTACTCCATGTTGGAACATCAATTCAACCGACTGTCAGAAATCCGAGAACAGTAGCACAAGCCATCAAATATCCAAATAAAAATTCCAAATTGCCCATAGCTTTCAGCTGGGCAAAAATAACATCAGAAATTTAGAAATCCAGAAATCCAAAATACTTCCCCTTGGGGACACAAAACAGTCCAAAGCAACAAAATAAAAAATGCCTTTGTCTTCATTCAGTTAATTCTTCATTCAGTCAATTCTTCTTCCAGTTAGGTCAACTCAGCTTCAACAACAGCAAGTTGAACGTTTAGAGCTCCAATCTTGGCCTGAATCACCACTTTCTTGGCCTCCTTTGTCTTCTTCACAGTTTCACCTGATGAGCTACCAGTTCCAGAGTCCTTCCAAGGCAGATCATTAATCTTTCTAGTAGAAAAGGTTATGGAATTTGCCTTCACAAGATTGGGATACGCATACACGCTATCCTCATTCACTGCAACCTTTTCGGCTTTTGCCAATACTCTAATGACAAAAGGATGTGTGAGAGAATTTTTCTTTCTAGAAGACACAACTTGGAACACAATATTCTCCTTGATACATTACTTTGATTCAAAATTTTAAAAGTAATATTATTTAACCATCACTTTTATTAAACACATTTTATCACCGACAACTTTAACTACATATAATAATAGTATATACAATTTAAAAATTCTTTATCTTTTCATAGATACTAGAGGAAGTACTACTTAAACTCATCATGATCACAAAATCTTGTTTTAGATGACTAACCACTATACGGGGTTATTTTTATAATTGACGTAACTAAGTGGGTGATTTGATGTTTGTTTTTAGAGATATATACCAATATAACCCTATGTAGTTGCGAAAGTGCCCATATAACTCTCAGGTGACACTTCCAGCGTTGATCTTGACATAATGTTCACTGACCACAAATTTAAAATGACCAAAATGCCCCTTGTTACAAAAGCTCCTACCCATCGTCGGTGCTCCGCCACTGGTCCAATGATGCTTCAGCGCTGCTCCTGATTGATCTGAAAATCTCGCCCACCATCACGCCGGAAACCTCGTACACCACCGATTCACATCACCACCAACGCTGAAAATATCGCTCAGCTCGATTCCCCACACTATTATCGCCCCAGCCCTGCTACAATGCTACCGCCGCGACCCCCCCCCCACAACAAC
>JAUOBV010024013.1:0-14550 GCA_032360425.1 Rubia occidens
AGTTCCATGTTGTGTCTTTAATGAAATAATCCTAGTTCATGTTTGACAAGCGCTTTTTTCCGAAAAGCGAGCGCTTGTGCTTCGCGCTTCTGTAATTTTTACCATTAGCGCTTTTGCGCCTTTTAAAACCCAGGTTCTGAATGAATTATATTGTCACGTTAACAATACGGTGAACATTATCTCTTTAAAAGCTATGGTTCGTGAAACGAGGAGATTCAGAAGAAGCTGGAGGTCGGCGACGCCTGTGGATGATTGAAATGCTCGTCCAGGGTTTCGGCGACGGCAAGAATGAAGATGAAATGGAAGGACTTCAATCTCGAAGACTTCAGCTGCGTGCTGTCGGACTTCTCCCTGACTTTGGTGGCCGAAATTTCGCAGTCTGGTAATAATTTCCTCCTAGCTTCTTTTGTTTGTTGAAATTTGGTTGATTTTAGGTTAAATAGTAGTGAATATTTGAAAGTAAGACCTAAGTATGTAGTTTTTCTCCCGCCTAAGTTGTATGAGTTAGTGGCCGAAAATCCAGAGTTTGGTGCTTGTATGAGTTAATATGCATAATTTTTTGGTGATTCGAGACAGGTGTAGTAAACTTTGGAATATATAGATGTATTGTTGTGTTAATTATGCAGGTTATATCATTGCTGGTGTTGATGAATTGCATTGAATTACATAAGTTGATGCTACATTATATTTTCTAACTGTCAGCTTCTCTCTCTAATTGAATGTATTTACTAATGTTAGAAGTTTTTTTCCGTGAAAGCGTATAGGTGGTGATGCTTTGGTGGATTATGGACCATTGTAGAATGTTTGATGCATAAATGTGGGAGTCCAATTGATTGTAGCTATGTTCATAGGGAGTCTTATAATGGGATCAGTTAGCTTTGGCGTGTGCAATTGAGTAAGCATAAATTGCTTGTGTAAGCATTATCTCCATAATCACATGGTATTTTCCTATTCATGCTTCAAGTTAATATGAACTCTATTATTGCAGACATAAAGCATGGCTACAATGTGCAACTACTTAATGAAGAGGAGTATTGAAATTCTCTTTGAGGATGAGATAGTCTTTCTTGTGTAAAGTGTATCAAACAAGCATTGCGGCTCTTTAATCTCTTATGTTTTGGGAAAGCCCCATAGATTATTAATTTTGTATCATAGATTTTTTTCTTTTTTTTCTATATTGTAAATTTTGTGAAGTTAATATTATTATTGAATTTCCTTCCTCTGGATGCAGCTGCCCGGTGCTAAATTAACACTAATTTTTGAGAGCCGGTGTCCAAAAAATAACCGGTGCTAAATTAACATCAATTTTTTGAAAACCGGTGAAATCGTTTCACCCCCTACTTAGGCATCAATTTTTTTGACTCCCTAGCATTTTGAAAAACCGGTGCTAGAGGGGATTTCTTGTGATAGTGGAGGTCCATATGATTCATAATTGTAGTAGTATTAGCAGAAGGAAAACATTACAGATCCATCCTCTTCACTCATCAGTTCCTCATCCTCTAGCTATTCCATCTCAGGTGGCATCCTGAATGAACTAAGTAGTCATAGACAGTCATCTGAATAGACTCAGCTTCATCGTCACCCTCCCTGCCCCCTTGTTCCAATTTCTTAGTTAATGCACATATACCCTCAGTTTTTCAAAAGTGCACATATACCTTTGGAGTAGCTATGACATAAAAACTCATACCGCTCCTGCCTGAATCCAACGTTGACCTATTATTTCCGGTGTTGGCCAATATTAAAATAATCTCCACTTCATTTTTGAAAAGCCTTGGGCCATTTTACCCTCCACTGAAGTGGAGTCCACCATTCATCAACATCGATATAAAAATGCATTATCAAAATTTTGACTTAAAAAACAGTGTGATCTAATAGGATTCGAAACTCTTCAACTGCGACTTGGTCGGGTGAGATTTAGTTCCTATTTTCAACCCTAATTCCAGCGATTTTCCCTCTTCTGACTTGAATTACTCGAACGGATTCAAGATATGGGGTGAAAATTCAAAATTGGTTTATGGGTAAAACAATCATTTCCTTTGAGTCCGATAATGACCAAAGTTGACCAGTTTTCCAGATGTCACCAGGGATACAAATGCACTTTCAAAAAACTAGAGGGCATATGTGCACAAAACAAGGAACTGAGGGGCATAAATGCACATTTTTCTAAATACAAATAATTCAAATTCAATATGGACATGAATTAATTCTTCAAGGAAAAATTATATAATACACATTAATTTTTTATTAAAAATAGAAATACAAAGAGAACATGAAAGTAATTATAAATTAGGCTAAATAATATATATAATTAAGGTAATATGGGTCTCTAGGTCGGGTCGGGTCCAGGTCTTAATATTTTAGATACGGACCCGATGGGTCTAAATTTTTTGGACCCATACGGTCTAGACCCTGTGGGTCTGGGTCGGTTATTAGACCCATGATCATCCCTAATGAAGGTAAGTTTCATTTACAGGTGTTAAAAGATGCGAGTAACTTAAGCTCTTTTTCTGCTGATTCCATTACAGAAGACACAGACCATTCAAGTATTTCGTTCAAACATAGAAGAAGGGCTAGTGGGAAAATATTATAAGGGGAACCAACCATGATCTTTCTCTCTTCAGCAGAGCTTACAGGGAAACATTGATGATGCAACAAGCTCCCTGCTATCATCCTTGCCAAGGGTAATCTGAAGAATTCAAATGCTAAAATTAGGTTTCTAACCATATGCTGAAATGCATTTCTAGACAGTTTTATCTCCGAATTTATATAACATTGCCTTATGCCTCGACACTTATATGTTCCTCAGTTATCCTTCTTGCTGACATACCTCAGTGTCACCTAAGCTCAACAGCTTCTAGTAACCAAACTCATCTGAATTCAATACAAACAAAACAACAGGTAGTCACAATATCAAATAATTAGTAAGTCACCCGAGGAAAAATCATCAAACCAGAAGTGCTTTAGACATATCCACAAAAATAAACCCAAAAAAAATATTAAAAAATCCAACTTAAGAATATTGAATGAAACAAGAATTTTACACCACATTGTTAGGGTAGAAAATAAAAAATCTACAACAAATAAATAAATAATAATACTACAAGTTAACAGCTTCCAGTCTTCACATTTTAATTCTTTAACGTCCAAAAATTCATGTGTCACATGGAACTATTTAGTACCTCACTGCATTCAACAGAAAACTAGGGCAAGGGCACATCTTGAAGTTGTTAGTATTTGCTAGCCTGCTTACCATCTTTTGGAAATGGAGTTGATTGCTCTATATATGCAGTTGTTCCTGAAATAGAAAAACTTGGTGCATAGTATTATAGTTCAGTCTAATGAAGAACCTTAATGGAAAACAAATCTGAACACTAATGATGTTCCGTTTACAGAAATCCAGCCTTAGCATAGGCAGCCAACCACCTTCGCAGTATTTTAGGCATTCTGGATGCCTGCTGTGAATTTAAAGGACTGCCATTATCCTAACAGTAGTAATGGCTTCCAACCAATTGCTCAATTAATCGAAGATGGTATAGAGTATATGCTAACCAAAAACCTTGAGCCACTACATCATCTTCATCCGTTCAAATACAACCTATGGGATATTTTTTAAAATTTTTAGTGATGGATAAGATGACAGCTAAGATCCCAGTTCAGGAAACAAGAACTCAAGAAGTACAATTATATGGCATAAATGTATTAGATTCGTGCACTACAATAAGAGAAAAAGCAGTAAATTGACGAAATTTAGCACCGGTAGCAGACAGATTGTGTTAGAAGTTATTGCACCAGCAAAGTATATGAATTGTTAGTATAGAAAGAAGTTAAAATAACTTACCAACTGGAGCATCACAACTCTGAAGCAACTGTACAATAGATTCAGTATCTAATCGTTTACGCATTCTCCCACCAAGTACTTTCAAATGAGCAGAGTCAAAAACCTGTTTTACAAAAGACTACAACCAGATATTAGCAAGAGGTTCTTATATGATAAATGAGATTTTCTAGAGTTCCAAATATTTTCATTTAACATAAGCAACTATCGCACATTTCTCATCAAGTAAATCATGCATTAGAAAAGAAATAATAGATCTGAAATAGTTCAACTTTGGAAAGAATGATCATAAATTACATTAGAAACAGAAATGAAGATCAATTAAAACTTCAAGAGCCAACATAACTTTTGGCCAGAAAATAGCAGTTAAAATCTTCGTTTGGACCAACTTCAACCAGTAAACAGTTGATACCCAACATGTTACTGAGTCTAATGAAAGGCATCATGACAATGCCAAACCAAGCTTGTTATCTAAACATTGGATCCAACAAGGAATGTAAGGTAGAACTGTTACATACAGACAAGGGCACATATTGAAGTGGTTAGTAATTTGCTAACCTGGTTATGAATTAAAACTTGTTGCTTCAACTACAGGCAATCCTGAAGCAACCAGTTTATGAATTAATTTAACCTTCAATGATGTTGGGACAGTGTTCTTTTCATTTTGTAAACCATCCCCAGGGCCTACTTCCACAATCTTAACATGCTTAGGTATATCTTTGAGCAACTGCAAGAGAGAGAGAGAAAAGACCAGTAACTGGGAATGGAAATCAGAGGCAGATCAAACTGAAAAGCACATCTCCAAGCCATATAAGTTTCAGAAAGGCTGAAGTAATGGAATTTTTTTTACAAACTGATATTCTTCTTGGTCGTTCGATGAACCGACAATAATATCAATATTAGAAAATAAAATGATCCTTTACGTGCAATGCACCCGAAATATGTAATATTGTGAAAATATATCATCCCTTTTCTAATAAGTCAGAAAAGATTGCTTATCCGATCAAAAACCTTATGTGTCATGTCTCTAGGGTAAATGCAGGAGTAGCACTGATAAATAATCTGGATTGATAATATTTCCATTAATTGCTTGATTCTTCCAAGACTCAGTGTCCTTCTTTCTAATGGTAATATCTCTCTCTAAGGCATTTCTTGTATGTAGAGAGGCATTTCTTGTATGTAGAGAGGCATTTCTTGTATGTTTCCGCGTTATGAATTGTTCCCTATCTTGCACTTCAAAATCTTCATTAAACATACACATAGCATGATATTATTTTTCTCAAATGTAAATATTTGGAGATAAAAAAATTTCAATTACATTATTAGACATAAGTTGTTGACAGTTTTTCTAGTTATATATTAATTCGATCTACCAGAAAGAAAATTTACATAATACACTCTTACTAAACCAAGAAGAAACTGATGAGTTATGCAGCCCAAGCATGTACTAGATCCAAGGTTGAACAGATTTAGAAACTCTTTCCAAGCTTTATCAGGAATAGATATAATTTCGGTTTTCCCGAGATGTTTTTTAAAGCTTCCAGCTTCCCTATCCTCCTGGAACCCTTAAACATCACAACAAAAACTTGCAGCACACCCAATCAGCTATTTACTGTTTGTGCTGACAAGTTTGTCGACATCAATTATCTATGTTTATTTCTGAACTAGCCCCACCGAAAAATATACTGGAGACACAAGTTCCTGAGAGTGCAATTCTCACCAAAAACAGAAAGATTATATCATTAAACTAGATCAGGTTAAAGAGGTGCTCAATTCCAACAAAGCAACTAGTGCAGAAATGCTAATCCAGGCAAAAAGAATCACACTCATGCTTACATACGCAAAGCGAATAACGAAGTTCCACAAATATTTGGTACATTGCATAAGGTAATACTTTTGGAAACATTCAAAAGTTGGATATAATATGATGGATTACTCGCAGATGTTGGATGAACTGAAACCTCTCCCTTCAATCCAGTAATGTCCCATTCCCAGATCCTCTAGTATAGGACAGCATGCATAGGAGGAGGACCTACGAAGGTCAACATTGTTCAAATTTGGCAATTTGTCCAAATTAAAGAGGCTCCTCCTCCAAACTCGACATTGTGAAAGTGAATGCAGCAACTGAAACTGGAAGAAGAACATGAAAAAATCAATGCTTAGCTGTGAAATGCTAAGCACTTTGCTGCTAGCATTATATACAACCAATGCAAAGGGAAGAGATATCTCTGAAAAACCAAATAATCAGCCAACTAACACCAGCATATAGCTTAAGAAACAGGAGAGCTTGATTAGTTAAAGGAACAATTTTCGAGGTAATTTGCATAAACTACACAAATAATCAGCAGTTCACCGCTATACTTCAACATATATTGCAATTTGCAAACCCATAACTAACAGATTCATGTAATTCAGCATCTTGAAAATTTAATAAAAAGCATAAGAAGAAGAAGATTGTTCACATAGCACAACTTGGATATGGGAGCACCAAAATGATGAACAATCTAAAGCATTAGAGCCTTACTACCCATTGCGTGCTCTTAGCAACACAGACAGAGTCAACGCAAATCCACATCTTTGTTGAACATAGAAACAGCAAACACTGGTTGAAAGCAGGGATCACAATCCAGGTGATGAAGCAACAAATCAATTGGAGACGGCAACCTCAACAGCTGTATTAATGAAAGTAGAGATTAAAAAATCAGTATAACTGATGCAAAGATAAATCTCATATATTACTCAGTCTAGTTCCCAACAAAAAATGAAAACAAAAATCTTCTTCATCGAAGAAGAGTAAAGACAGGGACCTTCTCTATCTCTCATATTCAGAAATAGCGTCCACTGGTGATTTCAAAAAAAGAAATAGTGTCTACTTGTGATTGCAAATATGAATGTCCCAAAAAGCGTAGGCGTGAAGCATCTAAAATATATAAGAAGTGTAAACCTCAAAACTCAGAAGAAGGATCCTGAATCATCATCCTTCTTCCATATTGGCACGTAATATTCATCCTAGGTAGTCACAGAAGCGTTCGTTGACCTGGGTTGACTAAGTCAACATCGAAGCGGTCGTTGACTTGGGTTGGCTTGACTACGTCAACATCGGACCATCGGAACGTTGGGTTGCTTAATTAGGGCAACATCCCGACGTTTCAAATTAGGGCATCATCCATCCGTTCAAATCAGAGAAACATCCATCCGTTCAAATTAGGGCAACTCAAACGGTATGAATCCCAGGTTTCCTTTTCCCCTATAAAACCCCCACAAGCAATTCCAACCATTACCATTCTTCCACAGCCTATATACCAACAACATCCCATTCTTCCCTATCCAAACATACATAACATCATGAATCGCAATCGCAATCGCGCTCATCAGATGAGTAGCAGGATCGATCGCGATCGCATTCTCAGTCGTGCTCATCAGATGAGTCGAGGGATCGATCGCGATCGCGTTCTCCGTCGCGCTCAAGAGATAAGTCGAAGGATTGATCGCGTTCTCAGTCGGCATTATTTTCCAAATTCTGTCCCGAGGACCATCCCTGCTCATATCCAAGATGAGATTCTTGAGATGCGCTTTCTTGATGAGACGGATAATTCTCCCCCGCCGATCAGCAGGACCCCACCGCGGACCGAATACATCCGCCGCCATCTGAATACTCGAATTTATGCTGTTGGCGGCGCTAGAGAAGAAGGGTTTTCTGGTGGGAATTGTGTGATTTGTCACTGCGATTTCTCCGAGGGTGAGGAAATAGGGAAGCTTGAATGTGGGCACGAATATCACGCATCTTGCATCCACACCTGGCTGCTGCGCAAGAATCACTGTCCTGTCTGCAGACAGACTGCGTTGAAAGACTTAGAAGATGAAGATGAAGATGAAGATGAAGAAGAGTAGTCTCTCCCCTACTAGTACTACTAGTAGTTTATTCTTCTACTTTTCTTTTTGAAATCGCTTATTCTTCTGTTCTTTGTTACAACAGTACGCACAATGTAATTGAAAATTAAATGATAATTTTTCTTTTGGATCGCCTTATTGTTTTTTCCCCTTTCTTTCTTTGATGCATGATGAAAATTCTGATACTAATGAGACCAAAATTAGTTAACAAAAAATTGTGAAACTTAATTGAAATGAATGTTTTATCATGAAAAGTCTTACAAGTAAAAGAACTCGTTAAGACAAATATATTTTGTAGTACATTGTTTGCATTCAAAGTGTTATACTTTTCTTTGTACTTCTCTACCTCCACATTCAATTTCCTCTACATACAACCTGATTTTTAGGGAATCTGAAGTTGAGGGGGTGATTAAAAAATACATTCTTAGGTCAATTTTGATTGAAATTCTCATTTGAGTGATAACAAATGGGGTTTGGACTTCATGAAGGACTAATGTAACTGCCCATGTGCATTGGATAAGGTATGTAAATGTTTACAATTCAATCATTAGCTAATGGTTTTAATTCACGTGTTGAATGATAGTGTTTTGTTCATTGAATTAGTTTTAATGCTTTAGTTCCATTCATGAATGTTAATGTGATTGTTTTTGTTGTGGGGATATTAATTGTATTATATTCCTAGGTGATTGATTATGGATATAATTGAATTGATTGGTGGTGATTTGATAAAATCACCCGATTACATCCCTTTAGTAGAGTCCTTTATTGTGGTAGCTTTTGAACATGATGTGAAGAATGGTATGGTCCGAGCATGTTGCGCATGTAAGGATTGTAAGAATTATGTATATTTAAGAAGGAATAAATTACGTGAATGTCTCATCATCCGAGGGTTTCAAACTAGTTACACCTCTTGGGTGTGGCATGAGGAGGTTGACACGACTAGTGTTGAAAAGGTTAGACATAAAGAAGTAGAGAATTTAGATATAAATGATGGATTCAAGGAGATGGTGGAAGATGTTGCTATAGAATTTCATGGTAAACTCGAAGTCCTTGAAGCTTTGCATAATAACAAGAAGACTGTGTTGTACACCGGTCCGAAGCATTCGGTATTGAGTTCCATTTTGAGAATGATGAATTTGAAAGAAAATTCGGGTGGACTGGAAAAGGCATGCTAGAGACTCTTGAATTAGTTAGGGAATTGCCTCCTGAAGGTAATCTTTTGTTCGACAAGTCATATGCCGCGAAAAGAATTCTTTAACCTATAGTAATGGAATTAAAAAAACACATGCTTGCTCTAACGATTATATGTTGTATAAAGGGCCAGAGGATGAGGACCGATACAAATGTTGGGTATGCGATGGGTCTTGTTACAAGTTAAAGCATGGAGGAATTGTGGTTGGGCGGATACCGATATGATTTCCATTAAAAAATAGCTAAAGTTTATGGTATCTCCCTATCATTCCCCAGATAAAGAAGTTGTTTTCTTGTAAAGAATATTTGAAGTTGTTGTGTTGGCATTCTGAGAGAAATCGACATGCTGATGACGTGATTAGATATACGTAACACGATGAGCAATGGAAAAAATTTGATCCCTTATACCCCAAATTTGGTGCGGAGCTCCGACATTTGAGACTTGGCCTTTCCACCTTCGAAATTAATCCATTCGGTATTAGCAGCACACACAACTCGTGGCACGATATGTTAGTGATATACAACCTCATATCGTGGTTGACAATGAAACAGAAGTATGTGTTGTTATCTATGATGATATCGGGCCCTAAGCAACTTGGTAATGACATATATGTGTTCCTTGATGCTTTGGTGGATGATTTGTTGACGTTGTTCAATGAAGGTGTTGTTGTTTTGCATGATAAATGACTCTCTCCATATGGAAATTTGTTTGGGTTCTCGGTAAAAGGGCATTATGCTTGTCCAGTGTATGAGAAGCAAACCTCATTTTGTCAATTGAAGAATGGATTTAAAACCATATATCAAGGCCATAGGTGGTTTCTTCCTGAGGGTCACCCATGGAGATTGGCAAATAAATGGTTCAATGGGGAAGTAGAGAAGAGAGTGGCAGCATTACAGCTAACCAATGTTGAGGTTTATGAAAGAGCTAAGAAACTGCTTAATGACTTTGGAAAGAAGAAGCATAAAGTTACTAGTGAAGGAGGTTGGAAGAAATGTTCCATTTTTTTTTCCAAACGTCCTTATTGGAAGGATTTGGATGTAAGACATTGTCTTGATCTGATGCACATTGAGAAGAATGTGTGCAATCTTTGGTTGGGACACTGTTGAATACCCCCGATAAAACAAAGGATGGTTTGAAAGCTCGGCTTGACTTGGTTGAAATGGAAATCAAGAGCAGTTTGGGGCCGGTCACTAGTGGTGATGATTGTACACTAGAACTTTTGCTTCATGGCTCCGAACCCACATAGCGATTGGTGATCATCCACGTTTAGTGAAATGGTTGGCCTATTTTTCTCGTATGGTGGTTACAACATTAATGGATTCACTTTTGGCACAAAATTAGCTAATGATAAGGGTGTATCATAGAACAGTGGTGTGGCACTTGTGTCTAAGGCATTACATGTTGAGAGTGCAAGTGACGAAAATCCCACATGTTCCCAAACTAGTTACTTTGGAACCATAATTGAGATTTTGGAGCTTGATTATGTGACAATTAAAATTCCTATTTTTAAATTTCAATGGGTAGATGTGAACAACGGACACAAAAATGAAGATATGGGATTCACTCTTGTTGATCGCAATCAAGTTGGTTAGAGAGAAGATCCTTTCATATTGGCATCACAAACTCATTAGGTATTCCATATCAAAGATCATGTAGACCCTCGTTGGGAGATTATTATTGATGGGAAAGGGGCTTGCAGTGAAGAATATGAGAGCGAGGATAATATTGGTTTCAGGCGTAATACTCTGACTGAATCCAATTTTGAAGAGACTTTGCTTGTGAAGGATGACATGAGCTTACATGGGTTCTTAGGGTGAACCGGCCACGATGAAGGAACCTAGGATGATGCGCACGGAAAGGTGAAAAATGGAGAAGGAAGCAGAAGAAGATTGGCTGGGTACTAATTACCAAAGTAGCATTAATCGTGTACTTGGTGACGGTGACACTTTTTCCATTCACAATGGTCATATTGCAATTTCCAAAATTCTTCCCTAAATTAGCGTAGAATTGGACAACCTCATCCGTATGAACCCTTTCCTCTAAAGTCATCAATTTATCCATACATTGATTTTTAAAATACCTAAGAATGTAGCCTAGAGAGAGGTTTTCCATTTCTGAAGTACATACTACTTTAGGATTCGTACACTTTCTTAAGCGAAGGAAATCAATGTACCTCCTTTCCCATCACCATTTAAAAATTCCACGCTCTGGTTGACCTTGACATACGGCGTGTGGCTTCGGCTTGAAGCATTCCCCACGTTGCTCTTCCTCCCCGTTCCCCTCATCCTCGACATTAGGCCTCTTGGAAATGGATGAATGATTCATTCCAAATTCGGAATGGACACCTAGGGTGTACAATTTTTTATGAATTGAGAAATGTCGTCTGATTTGGGGTTTTTTTTAATACCTACGACATATTCTGAGCTCGGTAGATGATCGTCACTTCAGTATTGGTTGAAAATTTGTTTCCAAACTTGGAAGAGAATCGTAGAGCTAACATTAAAGAACCAAAAAGCTTCCGAACTATGAAGCTATTATGATGGGCAAGCCCTAAAAGGCATTAAAGCCATTTCAAAGGGGATAATTAATTTCCCCTTTTGGGCGTAAATTCCCCCTCCCCCTATTTTTCCTTTTAAAAAATTGACCCAACCATTTCTTCCCCTCATTCACCATCAAATCTTCCACACCTTGATAACATACCAAAACCCTACCCATGGTTCTCTATTTTGCAAAATTTTCAAGGATTTTCAAGCAAAAACTTGATTTTGTGCAAGGGTTTTAAAGTTTCTTGATTAGGCTCAATAAAATCCTCTTCTACTCGATTTCTAGGTAAATATTCCATTGTGAAATACATATGTGTGTTTCTCTTTCACGGTTATTGTTAGAATCAATGTCAATCACCATGTTTCAATTATGTGCTCATGTTAATGTTATTAATGTAGTGAGAATTTGTGCATTGAAGTTATAATGTGTTATGATGTAGTTTTTTAAAAATGATGCATAATGTTAAGCATTTATTCATTTTATGTTTAACTTTTAGGGTTTTATCCAATTCAATGCATCGTTGAACTAGAACACATTAGATTTTGTGTAGAAGAATGTTTAGGAAAATGAGCCGTGATGATTATTTAAGTTCTAGAGATGGAAACACATAAACAACGGTTGATGGGGATGAGGATGAAGAAGACTAGGGTGTTGGGGTGAGGTAGGAATTGTGAAAACACATTGTCGAACACTTCAGTGGAAGATTTGTAGAGAGGAATTGACCCCCTTGATTTTCAATGGAAATGGTTGATGCTTGTTGGAAGAACGTGCAAAGTGGTCAAGTTAGGTTGAGATAGTGGGTCGGACGAGGGTTAACATACATTACAATAATTGGCGCGATGTGCCGAAAGATTACAAAGCCCCCCATGGATGAAGTACAAGGTAATTGTACGTACTTGTTTGCATATCCTTTCTAATCCCATTATCTGTTTGTAAAAATGAAAGGGAGATCAACATTGACTTTGCCTTTTTATGTCACCATAAAGACCCTTTGAAATTGAGGCTTCAGATATGGATGACCTAAGAAAGAGGATGATGAACATGTTATCAAAAAGTTGGCGAGAACATAAGCACACATTGTCAAGAGATTATGTCTTCTCAAATAAAAAAGGTGATCGCTCATGGCTTACTTACACACACATTCAAGTTGGGAGATCCACAAAAGAAGAGCTTTAGAAAATGAGAAAATCGTTAGTACACTACAAAGCAATAGATTATATTAAGATTTTATAGTGTTGATGTCACATGGCTTCCCCCATTTCTCGTAGGTACGAGAGATGAGAACAAAATAATTACAAAGTTGAACATAACTATCGAAAGATCCATGGAGGTTATTGGTTGGCGGCGGTAGAGATCAAAAAGGAAAATTTTGAACAAGATGTTTTATTTGCAATGGAGGGGGATGACCGAGGGAGAGGCTTGGGTGTCGGTTGTTCCATTGGATGTCGATCAAATTAAAAAAGTGTGATCTATTCCAAAATGCTCAACAAAACAAGAAGGGTTGATATGTGAAGGATGAGGCGGTTCAACTCGCGGAATAAGTGGTACGACTACCATTAATTTTTTTTATGTTACATGCTATAATTTATTTGATTTCTAGCCAATGTTGGATTATTTACTCATAATATTTTTGTTGGCTTCAACTAGGCTAAATTAAAACATGATCAAGATGAAGGTCAATTGTTTCCAACCAATAAGCAAAACATTTTGTGCGAGGCTACCGGAAAGGCCGACCCCCCGGGGGTAAAAAAGGGGTTGGGGCGTTCTTGACATAAAGAAAGGCTTTCAGCATTGTACGTTCATATTATAAGGATAATCCTTCGATATTCTACATTTGCAGAAGGAGGCAATTCTCTGGGACAATCGGTTAGAGCAACAAGAAATCTTAATTTTCAAGTTATTGAAACACGGCTGTCTTCAAGTGCCCGACAATCCAAATGATCTAACTAGTGATTGAGAGCCCCCATCAAGAGGATCTTACCACTCTCGAAGCGAGATAGAGGTAAACCACAATTGAGTGCAAGTCAAGGCAGCGATTGAAGATTCTCTCAACAATGAAATCTCATTGCCCCAAAAAAAGTTACATCAATTATTTATTCATATCACTCCATTTTATGACTTGTAAACCTTTACATTATGCATTTCATGTAGGATTCTCAACTATGTGAGCTTTTCATAGATGGTGAAAGTGCAACCCCGCTACATGTTATCGATGGTATTGTCTACTAATAAATGTGACATTATCATCCAATTGCGGATGGAATCGCAAGGATAACGATGGAGAAACCCTTGGTGCACAATGCAAGCTCACCAACGCTGGAAGGAGATTATAGGAAGGTAGGAACTGCTTAAGGAATTTTCCTTCTTTGGCCTTGCCGTCAAGTATATGTCGATCCTATGAATGACGGTCATTTGAAATTTAGCCGGCCACAAACAAAGAAAACAATTGCAAAGGCGACTAACATCATAAAACCCACTAAGGCAAGGCCACAAGTGGAAAAGGGTTCTCCGCCTTTCATGCACATTTTGTTCAATTGGATCAACCCACACGATCATAACTCGACGTACACATTTTCAGGGAATGAATGTATATTTGGTAGAAATCGAGACATCATTTCGTTGTGGAGTGACCTCGAGGAACTATTTAAGTGTGACTAAGTCAACCAAACAATCATGTCCCTATTTCTATTGTATGTGCGATTTTAATTTTCTAAAGATTCCAAATGTATTTTAAATACTTGTGTCGTATTCTCCTCTGATTTTATATGCTATGTCTAAGGTACATGTATTACTTTGATAATAAAAAGTAGAAAAGTTGGGTAGGGTATTTGTGTCCATTGATGACCCAAGGATTGGGTGTTCGAGGCAAGATCGGATTGATTACGTGCGAAAAAGCATAGGCCGCAAGGATAAGAAATTATTCATTGCACCTTACATTGAGAGGTAATGTTTTCAATTTTATACTGTCCTACATTGCCTTTGATGTCTTATTTTGAGTAATTATTTTCATTAGAATACACGTCTTTATGTACTGATCACTGGAGATTAATTTTGATTGTTTAGGACAACAAGCTTGTGTACTGGATGG
>JAUOBV010024118.1:0-14543 GCA_032360425.1 Rubia occidens
TGTGTGCACGTAAGTTGTCATTGTATACGTTATGATTGACCATGCACTAGTAATCCAATGAGGTGGTCTGAAGGGTAGCGGGTAGATATAGCTAAAGAGTAAACTAGGTTTAGCTTTGCAACCCTAAATCCATCAATAAGGTGCTTCACCCTTTTGCCATTTTAGGCCTAGGGAGAAGCATTCGTGGTGTAGTGCCCAGGACGTAATCGTACCGGGGAGACTCAGATCTTCATGGAAGGTAGGGCTATTGTTGCACTCCCTTAATTACGGAGGGGGTGACAATGGAAGATTACATGTGTACCCTACGTGACAGGTATGGGAAAGTGTTGACCATCAACCACACCACGTGTCACAAACACTAGAATGGGTTCATATTTCTTGTATGTGATGAAATCAATGATCAAAATGACATCATTCTTGTTACACAAATATTCCTTGAGTGCCAGTTTATGTAGTTTATTCTCTTGATCAATTTCATGTTATTAGATTTAGTAAAAAAAACAATGCTTACTTTGCAAACATTTATTATTTATTGAAAAATCAACATAGATCTGAGTAGGTTGCAGTAAGTACCTTTTTTTTATGGAACTTGCCATAGTTGAGTTATTTTCAGTAAATATTGTAACTGGTTCTTTTACTCCCATTGACTTTTAGAATGTCTCCAGCAGCAAAATGAAAGTCCCTTTTCTTTTCTCCGCTACGTTGCAAGTACTGTCACTCATTCCTCATAAAATCATGGTTGTGCTCAGTTATGTGGTACTTGATTTCATAAATGTCTTCATTGACAAGCTTGGTCCTAATTGAAGCCCTACATCTTGTTCTTGTAATTGGAAATTATTTGTTCTTTCTTCTCTTGTTTGGTGGTTGTTGGGTTGGGGTGTTTAGAGTCCTTTAAACCAATTTTACTAGACACGAGAGCGTGTAATATTTTTCATTGACCTTTTCTTCATTTTTTTGTCTCCATGTCGACTACCGTACAGACAATCCAAGTGAAGTTGCATGTGCACAGTATAATATTTCGAACTCTTCCTATGGAGTTGCTTGCACATCTGAAGGGATTGTGTTTGATCTATTTCCAACAAGTTTAGTAGACATGTATATGAAAACCCTGAATAAAAAATAGAATGAAATAGGAAGTTGTTGTTGATCAAGATTTAAACTGACTTATGATTATATTGATAGATCATGCCATAATTTTATTAACATCAAACAGTATAGGAACTACATCACAATAGTTTTATGTTTCAAATTGAAGTTTGAAAACAGATTATTTGTGTATATTGGCTCATCAAATATTATGTTTTCAACATCACATAATGATGTTGCTATATGTAATGCGGGATATGCTCTATGAATTTCCAACATAATGTTGCAGATATAGAACATCATGTTATATATTTGTAACATAAAAAACAACAGGCATCACATCGTGTTTTCTACAAATTATTATTAAGATTTTATTAAGATAACATGTACCATCATGCCATATATTTCAAAAATCATGCCTTATTTCATGAACATTGTGTGCTATAAATCAGATCTTCTTCCACATATTGTCTTTTGCAAAATGTTAATAGATCCTCGTCACATTGTTTAAAACATCAACATATGTCCTTATATCGTGAACTATACACTGTGAAAGCTCTGGCTTTTAAATGAAAGTTTCAGCAAATTTACAACTAATTTAAAATTTTCAAAAGTAGATCAGCGGCATGTATGGGAAATTGTTGATACAAATCAAAATTTTGTTTCTACCCATTTTTTTGTTACTGTTCAAATCATAAAATTGAATGGATTAAGACACTATCTGAAATCCTTCATACAAAAACACGGTTTGCTGCTCTTAAAATCTAAAAATAGAAAGGTCAGATTCAAGGACGGAAAGTTCAGTAACTAACCTAGTGAAATATGTACGATATGCTCATCATTGATATTCGTTTCACTTTCTTGTGTTGGATTTTGTGTTTGCGTTTTTTGTATGATTGCCAATTTATTTTCGATCATTAAATCATCTTCTTCAGTTATGATTGAAGTTGAATCTGCAAAATTTTGAAATTTTGTTTAACTACAAATTTGTGATGATTAATTGATGTTGATTTAATAACTAAATATAGTTGTAGATTACTTGATTAATGCTTTGTTGATGCCGATTGATGTTTTTTCTTCAAAATCATCGCGGTTGATTTTTAATGGTGAACAATGGTAGAAGTATTCGTTGATGTGCCGATCCAACCAAGTAGAACTCCCACTGTTCACAAGGAAATATCTCCTCCTGCAAAACAGATCCCGGAAATGATTCTGGGAAAAACACTCTGACGATCAAGTTAGCCTTTTTCCTTAGAGAACTGAAATTTCTCTGTTGTGTGTCACCTACCTGAGCCAGCGTTGCTCTCCTTGTATTTATAGCCTCGTATGGTTGTGGTTCCACATTGTTCGGGTTTGAGATCGTGGATCATATCATGGTTATTATCTCTCTGGTTTGTGTCTACGTGCCGTCTTTCTCAGTTCATAGTTGGATCCACGATCAACATGTTCCTTCATTATCGGCTCGCTGTTGACTTGGAATTTGGGCTGAATGACCTTGGTTGTTCGTGAATCAAGATTGGGCTGAACTTTAGAAGTCACTAATCTTTAGTTGGGCTAGGTATACACCATAAGCCCCCACATCCATGAAGTCAATAAAACACAAAGCTATTATTCTGGTTGAAAGGTGTACATTAACTGTTATATTGTCCATTTCTTCAACTACAACAATATGTCCGTTACAAGAACAACTTGAATTACTTTCGCCAAGTGTTGTGTACTTCTTGGCTGTGTTTGCTACTCAATTGGGTATTCCATCCTTTGAAACTTGAGTTCAAACTTTTAAACTGCAATGATTGCGGAAGGTTAGTAGTTGTTGTGATTTTCTCCTTTTTCTTCGCTAGCGACATTTTGGGATTTCTTCCTATGTTTTTACGTTCCCCTCCCCTTATAATTTTTTTTGTTTTCGTGATTTAAATCTATCATTATTCAGTGTACTGTATTTTCTCCACTTATCCACCACCTTCTTCTCGAGTCCTTAAAAAGGTAATTCCCTTTTTGTTAGTCCACCATTATTGCTTTTTGTTTCCTATTAGCTTTTCGTCTCCTTTAATTTAATTCCGCATTCTATTTGGATTCTTCATCCTTTTCTCTTGCTCTTCTCTGTTTCTCCGGTCTTTCATCGCACTCCATTAACATCGTAAGTTCTTCTGTTCTCGATTTGCTTTTCCTTTCTAAAAGGGGTTTTTGTAGTTGTGAATTTGTGGTGTGTCTCTCTTCCAGAAAATTTTCTTTTCTGACCTTTGGCTAGAGATTATTTGGTTGTTTTTCTAGTGTACTATTTGTGTTCTCTATTTCAGATATCATCGGGAAAAAAAATCCTTTTCGAATTCTGTGACCATAATTGATATAACCTTTGACTGGATCATAGGACGTATTACTGTCTCCATGTCTACATCTAATATTGCCGAATCTTCCATAAAAGATGTCCCCGTTGACATGTCAATTCCAGGGAGGTTTCCGACTAAATCACAGGTTCTTCTTCCTTTAGTAGTGTTCTTTCTGATTATTACCTGGAAAATCTTAAGGATGATTTTCCATTTTTTTCTTCGTACGAGCTTAAGGCCCCTGAGCCCTGTGACAGTTTTCGCAACCCTTCTTCTGGTTTTATCTCCTACTACTTAGATTATCTTAAGGTCTGTCTTATTTTTCCTTTACCTCAGTATATTCTAAACCTGCTCCCCATTATCAGGTCGCATTATCTCAGCTCCATCCTAAGGCTGTCTCTATTATGGATGTTTTCTACATGTGTGCAAAGCGGCTCAAATCTCTTTTTCAATCGACTTATTCTCTAGCCTTTATTAGCTTCGCTAACTGAAGAACTCATCTGACAAATTCACCCTTTACCCCGTTATTCCAACAGTTGAGTTCGTCACTGGATTTCCTAACAACTGTGGTGTATGGCATGAAACATTTTCCTCTAAAAATTAATAAAGGTAACGAACTGAATTTTCTCGCTCGGAACTATAATGTCCCAAAATCAAAACATCCTAGGGATGGGGTTCATCTTAATGTTGAGTCTGAGGTTGTATTGACACTCAGTGAACATTCAATTTGTGTTCGCCATGCTAGTATTGAAAACGGAGGTGTTTTTTTGTCTTTGCTTTTGTTTGTCTTACTTATATTTCTCTCATTATGCTCATCGTCCTGTTATCCCTGTGTTCATTTAACTTGATTTCTTTCTTGAATTTCAGAAATGGATATAACCAAGCGCCCCATTGAGAGAAACTTCATGTGTGATGATGAAGATAAAGGGTCAGAACCTCTGGCCAATGAAATGATTGACAACACTGCGACTTTTGTCTCGCCATAAAATGCTATCGAGGCTAACTCGCAGCTAATAACCACCAAAGATATGGCTAAGGAAAGTGGAGAGGTAGGTGCTCGTAAGGAAAGTGAGATGTCCCACAGAAGAAGGAAACATATTCGAACAGGTGGATCCTCGAACACATTGGAGCCCCCAAAGAAGAAGGGGCGTGTCAGTCATTCTCATCCTAAGACTCTATCACTTAGTCATGGGTTGATGGTAAATGGAACTATTCCTGCTACCTTATCCAAACTATATCTCCACGAGATAATGGCTGTGGTATATTCATTAGTGCTTATTTTGTGGTTTGATTTTGGTGTTTTCTTTTTTATGTCTAACTGTTATATTTGCTTTCGTGTTTTTGAAAATAATTTTGGTGAGAGTCTTCAACTTGTCAGTGAACGAGTCACCAAATTCATTAAAGGAGATGGTTCACTTCTAGAGAAATGGCAGGCCAGCAAAGCGTAGGTCGCTGCTTTGGAACTCTCTCTCAAGGCTGTTGAACAAATAGATCCTCGAACGCTTTGGAGCCACTTAAGAAAAAAGGGCGTATCAGTCCATCTCAACCCAAAATTCTCTCATGAAGCCATATCTTGATGGTAGAAGAAACTATTCCTGCTACCTTATCCAAATTGTCTTTCTATGAGACAATGGTTGTGATATGTTCCTTAGGGATTATATTGTGGTTGAATTTGGTGCTTCTGTATTTCTATGTCTTAACTGTTATAGTTTTTTGCATGTTTTTGAAAATAAGGTTGGTGAGAGTATTTATCTCGTCAGCGAACGCGTTTCCAACTTCACTAAGGGAGATGAATCGCTTCTAGAAAAAAGACAGGACAGTGAAGCAAAGTTTACTGCTTTGAATCTCTCTCTTGAAGATGCTGAAAAACATGCACGCTCTGCCGAAGAACGTGCCTTTTTCCACTGAGAAATAATATGGTAGAATGTGTTCTGAGTTGGAGGAGATGTGGACTAATGACACTGCTTCACCTGGGTTCCCTCATGTTCTTGTTGATCAACTTATGAATACGAAGTCTTTTACGGCTTATTTGAGGAAGTTTCGACCTCCGCTCGAAATATTGGGTATTGCGAGGCTCTAGCCGAACTGCGAAGACTAATCCCTACTGTGTAGGCTCAGAACCTTCTAAACTGGTTAAGACTTAGAAAGTTTTGGAGCAACAGAAGGCTATACTTAACAAAGGGTTCATTAGCAGAAATCCTGATTGTGGTCATCCCTACTCCTTGTTGTCCCACCTCGTCAATCTTCCTTGTTTGCCTTCTCTGGCCAAGCTAAGGAATGGGTAGCTTATTATTTTGACGATTTTCCCTTCGATTCTCGCACTTTTGAGCCTCCCGTATCTAAGCCTCCTTCCAATCCAGATGTCAAAACAAAAAATGAGGCCCATTCGAACACTGAAGGCTCCGCTCAATGTGCGAGCAAGCAGGATTCTGCTGTTGTTGTTCAACCTTTATCTGCCTCTCCTTTTAATGTTAGTTAATCCTAGTGCTATGAATACTGAGGCTTTATTTGTAATTCATAAAAATATTTTGAAGTTTGTCTGTACTGTTTGTAGTATTATGGATATTAATTTTAGATCACCTTTCTTATTTTGCAACCTCTCATCATATTTATTTATATTCAAGGATTTGTAATTTTGGTTGATCGTAAGTTTTAAAAAAGTCTTGATTATATGGGATCTAATGTTCATTTTCCTCATCAGCCTGGGTTTTTCTCTCATCATTCACCTTTCCCCCATAAACAGATCGAAGCTACCCAGTCATTATCTGAGGAATATGTTTAGCTTGTTTTTGCTAATCAAATCTCTAATTTGAAATCCCCTCCATTATATATTGGGTGGCAAATTCCTACTTCCTCATCATCTTTTTCTCCTACCTCGACATGTCCTTGTAGCAAGTTTGCACCGGGGGTTTATAGTATTGAGTCACTGGACAAAGATATAGTTCGTAGTTTAGTCGATCTTGATTCTGTAGGCGTATACATGAATTCGCTCAAGCTTCCCATCCATGTTCATGAATGGGCGATTTGTTTGGATATTTGCTTAAAGTATATGCTACTTCGTATCAATGACCTTGAAGTTGGGTGGAAGAAGAATTTAAAGGATACTCAAGATTTTGTCAGCGGACTGAAAGATTTTTGTGCTGAGTAGAACAACCTTTTTCATCTCCAACAGTTGAGCATGGTTAGAATGCTTCGCCAGCAATAAGAGGCTAATAATTTCACTACAGGAAAAGCTAGCGAGGCTCATCAAAAGACCCTGATCATTGATAAGAAGTGTTCCTGCATTGATGATTTATTGGAGCTATAGAAGAAAAAATAGAATGAGTGTGATTATTTTTCTTCTTCAGCCGGGTGGCAAAGTAGGTTTGACGAACAATTTGCCATAAACACTCAGCTTCATAGTGAGAATAAAGAGCTTTGTGTAGATTGTAATCGTCTTGACTCGTGTGTGCACCAGCTTCAGCAAGCTTGTGTTTATTACAAGGATAAACTCCAGGCCCTTCCATCATCATCTTGTGGTTCTACTGGTCGTGGGGACCTAACGATGAGTATCAGCGGGCAGTGGATAATTTTTTTTGAAGTTGTTAGGTCTCATATTAACTAATTAGAAGACGAAGTGTAGAATTTGATGGCTACGAATAAGAGTTATTAGGATACTATTGATGTTATGAGCGTGCATCTTGATCGCGAGAAATTTGGCCTTATAACTGATTTAAGGCGTACTATGCCAAGTATCTTGATCATATGGAATGAAGTGGTGGAAAGCGGCATCTCGCATACTTATATAGGAAATGGCATTATGACAATATCCTAGATGATGAGTGTGAGGCTAAGTAATCTTATCTCTAAGCTAGGCAACATCAACGTTGTGGCGGTTCTGTCCCCTAGATTATCTCGCACATCAAGGAAATGATAGTTTTCTTTTTCTTTTTCTATTTGATGTACCATTTTTGTTCCAGAATGTTTGAAGTATTACTTTTATACTAACTCGTATTTTGTAATTTAGTTTTTTCGCTATCCACTAACACAAAGTGTTGTGCTTTTTGCATTTCCTCTTGTTCATTTGTTTTTTGCATCGAAGAGTTCTATTAATTCTTGCTTAAGTTTTGGAACCTTCGCCATACGAGGCTGTATAGCTTATAGTTTGTTTCTAGTGCTGACATTTCTGGTATGTTTGCCTATTGTTCAATATCTATTGCTTGCAAAATTAAGGGTTTGTATCGTGCGAACTTTGCAAGATCTATTCCTTGGTTTTGTTGCATTTGTGGGCATATATGCTTTTTGCATGATCTATAGCTTGCTTAGTTGAGTTTACAAAGTTCGAAGGTCTATGGCTTGGGAACACGGGAACTTGTATTATGGGAGCTACAAGATCAATTACTTGCTTACTCCGCAATTTTTGTAGGCATATATGCCTTTGTGCAAAATCTATGGATTGTAAAAGTAAATTCAAGAAGTCGCATGATCTATAGCTTGCAAAATTATAAAGGATATGGAAAGCAATTTTCCTGAAAAAGATGTTTTTCGATTATAATGTACAGCCGCAATAATTTTTCTTTAACAGCCACACAAAGTTGCGAACATCACCAATGATAATTTTATGGCTCCTATACAATCTCAATTTTTCCCATCCTCCACCTTAGATATAGACATAGAATTTTTTAAAGTTGATCACATGCCAAATATCGGGGATCCTGCTACCATCCAATCTTTCTAACTCATAGCAGTTCGATCGGTGCACTTTCATCATCTTGTACGGGTCTTCCCACTTTGGGCTTAGCTTTCTTTTTTCCTCCTCCAAGCTTGATTCGTTTTTCAACAACATAAGATCACCAATTTGGAATTGTGTCTCTTTGACTTTTTGGTTGTATGCTCTGGCCATCTTCTCCTTGTACTTTTTCTCTGTGATCGTTGTCGTTTTGTCTCCTTTCTTCGAGTTCATCTAAGTCCAACCTCATCATTTGAGATTATCGTCCTCCTTGTATACTTGTACTCGAAGGCTCAATTACCTAATTTCCACCGTTATTACTGCCTCATAACCATAGAGTAAACTATATAGCATCTCTCTTGTTGGTTGTCGAACAGTTGTTCTATATAAACACAGGGTATTGGGTATTTCTTCCACCCAACTAGTTTGCTTCCCTTCCAATCTTTTTTGTATACCCTGAACTATAACCTATTGGTTACTTCCACCTATCCATTTGCATGAGGATGAGATATAGAAGTGAACTTATTTGTAATCCCTAACTTCGAGCACCATTCAGTAAAAACTCCACTAGTGAATTGCATACAATTGTTTGTTACGATAGTTTGTGGCACCCCAAAGCACAAACTATATTTTGCCAGATAAACTATCTTGTTGCCTCTACTGTTACTCTTCCCAATGGCTTCGCTTCCACCCATTTGGTGAAGTAGTCAATCGCCACTATTAAAAATCTTGCATTGCTAGTACCCTTTGGAAAAGGTCCAACTAGATTGATTCCCCATTTATCAAATGGCCAAACTCCATATATCCCTGTTAACACAGCCAGTGGTTTGTGCAATATCGGATCATTGATCTAGAAACTTTTACATCTGGGCACAAAGTTGTACGCACCGTGAACATATTTGGCCAGTAGTATCATGCTCGAATTATCTTCTTCTCAATCGTTCTAAAGCCTGAATGCATTCCACACAATCCTTGATGCACTTCCCTTAAGACTTTCCTTACTTGTGATGGACCTATACACATTATACATAGAGTCAAGAAACCTTTTTTGTATAGGATACCTTCTTCATAGGCTTAGTTGTGAGATCGCAATTCCAATTTTCTGGCTTGTATCTTATCTGCTGGCAACTTCCTTTTTGCAAAGTAATCTATCAATGATGTCATCCATCTTACGTCTTCATCCTGTACTATTGACTCAGTTGTAATTACTGTACTTTTGAATTGGAAAACTTCACTTTAACATCTTCGTGCCCGAACACTGAATCAAATTCAGTTGTCGCTAGTTTGCTCAAGGTGTCTGCTTTTGTGTTTTCACCCCTTGGTACATGTTGAATATTGAAGTATTAAAGCTAGGAAATGAGCTGACAAACCATTCCTAAATACTTTACCAGCTACTCTTCTCGCACTTCATAGTTTCCTCGCACTTGCTGAACTACTATATGTGAATCACTAAAGGCCTTGATGCTTTTGACCATATTTTTTATTTTAAGATCCAAGCCACATATTAAAGCCTCATATTCAGCTTCATTATTGGTGAGAGAAAATTTGAATCGAATTGAATATTTGTGCTCTCCTCCTTCTGGATCGACAAAAAGCAGTCTTGCGTCAACCATCTTTGCTAGATGCTCTATCAACGATCAGATTCAATGCAATGTTAATCTACTTAGATTTTCCCTTATCGATCCCAATATTTTGTTGTGCCTTCACCTATTGTGCATCTGCACTTGTCATCTCTGCAATGAAATCTACCAGGGCATGTGCTTTGATTGCAGTTCTATTGTCTTAATTCAAGAGCCCACTTGGCCATTCTTCTAGATTATTCAAGCTTACTCAAGATATTATTAATTGGAAAATCAGCATAGACGATGATCTCATGACCGTGAAAATAGGTTCGCAGTCTCCTTGCTGAATATACTAAGGCTAAAGTTAACTTTTCAACTGGCAAGTACGCCATATCTGCAGTCTATAGTATTCTATTAATTTAGCACATTGGCACGTTTTCTTCCTTCCTTACACACTAAAGCTGAGCTTGCTGCATTTGTCGGAATTGCCAGTTATAAATATAGGGTTTCTCCAAAGATTGGGGACTTTAACGTTGGTAATGTCTGAAGCTGCTCCTCAGAGACTCATACGCCTTCTGACTTTCATTAGTCCAGCTAAAAAATTTGGCCTTCTTTAAGACTTCAAAGAGTAAGTGTTTCTCAGATGCTTTTGAAACAAACCTACTAAGCGATGCTAACGATCCCATTAATATTTGTACTTCCTTAACAATTCGTGGCAGAGGAAGGTCAACTATGGCTTGTATTTTCTCTGGGTTAGCTTCAATCCCCTTGGAGGACACTCTTTATCCTAAGAACTTTCTTGCACCTACTCCAATCATGCATTTCTTGGGATTAAGCTTCATGCCAATTGCACTTGGTGTATCAAATGTTTCCTTCAAGTGTTGCGCAAAGTTTCATACCTTTATGCTTTTAATCACTATGTCATCAGCATATGCTTTCACATTTCGCCCAATTTGATTACAGAATGCATTTTTTACTACTTTTTGATACGTTGCTCCAACATTCTTTGGGCCAAATAGCATTTTTACATAGCAAAATATTATGAAACTTGTTATGAAGGCCATTTTGTTTTGCATATTCTGGGTTCATCAATATCTGGTGATATCCCTTGAATGTATCCAAGAAGGCTAGAGCCTCATATCCTGAGATCGCTTTGACTAACTAATCAATTTTAAGTAAATGATAATAGCCATGTAGGCACGCCTTATTTAGATCAGTGAAGTCTATGCACATTCGATAACCCGCGTCTACCTTCTTCACCATTACTGGATTTGCTAACCATGAGGCATAGATGGCCTTCTTAAAAATTCTCGTCTAGAGTAATGTCATCACTTCCTCTTCGATGGATTTCTATCTATCAATAGCAAAACTTCGTTGCTTTTTCTTGATTGGTTTGATGGAGTCACTAATATTTAGAGAATAGGTAGCAATTTTTGGATCAACTTTTCCCATGTTTAGTACGCTCCATGCGAATGTATCCTTGTGAATTAGTAGGATTTGTATAAATTTATTTTTCTCAAGGCTTTGAAGATGTTTTTAAATTTTTACACACTTAGAGGTGTCTTCTTCATCCATAATAACCACTTCGATTTCTTCTCCCAAATCTACTGGAGGATCTGATTGCTTGAGCAAGTTGGTATCTGAAATGGTGTTAGCCATTTTTATTTGCTCCACATTATTTCTTGCTTTCATTGTAATAACCATACATTACCTGGTTGTTTGCTGGTTCCCTCTTATCGTAGCTTTTCTTGCTGGAGTCGAGAACTTCATTACCAAATGGTATAGAGACAATATTGCCTTTGTTGTGTTCATCCAAGGCCTATCGATGATAACGTTAAATGGACTTGGAGTGCAATTTATATAATTTTTACCTATTGTAACAGGAAGTTTTATATTTCCCAAGGGTGTCTCCGCTCGTTCTGTGTATCCCACGAGAGAGGATGTGGACTTCTTTAAGCTAGTTCGCTTGAACCCCAACTTATCAAAGCAATCCTCAAACAAAATTTCAACTATACAGTCATCGTCCACAAACACCCAATGAACCGTTGTATTTTCAATCTTAGCAATGATGACCATTGGGTCATTAGGAGGTGAAGAATTGGGAACTTCATCCTTTTCACTAAATGTGATTACTTCGTTCGAGCAAAGTCTTTTGTCAGCAGGCTCTTGTGGTGGTAGATACCTAGCTATGGCTTTCCAGGTGTTATTTGATAGGAACTCCATTGATACATGTATTGATAGGATAACTCTTTCTGGAACCTCACTAGTGATTTTTTCCTCGTAATCCATCACCGATGCCATGTTTTGGCTCTTTCCCTATGTATTGGTTGTAGTTTGGTTCTTAGCTATAGAGCTACCTACTTTACTGTATTAATTTCCTCCATCTTCTCTCTTATACTGGGTCAAAGGACCATTCCTCAAATTATCTTCTATTTACCTCCTCAAATATCTGCAATACTTAATGTCATGGCCATGGTCCTTGTGAAAGGCATAATAATATTCTCTAGATCTCTTTTCGGGAGGTGCTATCTCCGGTGTAGGTTATCAAAATAACTCTTTGTTTGCTTTCCATATTTCTCTCCATGATTTGGTTAGGGGTGTCTCTTCGAATGGTGTTACTTGCATTCCTTGTTCTCTTCCCTTGAAAGGGGTATTTCTCTTCCCTTTCTTTACATAACTTATTTGTGCATCCTCCATTATTATTTTCTCTACTCACTCCCACTCTATCTTTGAGTTATTCACTTCTTTAGTTTGCATATATTGTTCGATCATTTTTTGCAGTTCTCTCAGGTTTTCAAGCTTATTTTTTTGTGAGTTCCTTATAAAATTCTCCTGATCGCATGCCCCCTGTAAATGCATCCAACAAGGACTGGAATGATAGGTCTCATACATGCAGAATTTCAGTGAGGAAGCTATTATGATATTCCACGAGAATTTCATCACTTCGTTGGGCTATGTTATTTAGGCCTGCTATTTTTTTTGTGAACTTCTACTTCAGGAAAAAGTGCCCCAAAAACAAATCCGACAACTCTGTCTAAGAATTAATGCTTCCACTTGGAAATTCTACGTACCATATGATCATATTCCCTGATAAGAAGGTAGGGAAATCTTTGCACACCATCTCTATATCTATATTGCAAAATCTCTTGCTGTTGCGATAGGAATGCAAGAATTTCCTCATTTCTGTGGTTCCATATTATATTTTAACATGCAAAGGTAACTTGAATTCCTTTGGCATCTTGAAATCACAAAGATGCGGTGCCAATGGGGATTTATCTAAATCATCGTCTGTCACGATATCCCTTAACTCATTCTCATACTTGAGGCTCTCCTGCCCTTTACTATGTTTTTCACTGTGAGATAATAGCCTGGTCAAGTGAAATAACAGTTGTTCATCGTGAAAAATGTCTCCTTTTGCAAACCAGATCCCGGAAGTAACTCTGGGAAAACACTCTGACGATCAAGTCAATCTTTCCTCTCGATAATTAGAATTTCTAAGTTTAGTTTCACTTACCCTAGAAAGTGTTTCTCTTCTTGTATTTATAGGTGATCATCTTCATGGTCCCACTTTACTATTGCTCAAGGTCATGAGTCACATCGTGGTTAAATCGTGATCGCTATAATCTTGGTTTATGACTAAGTGTTGATTGTGGATCCATATTTTTTGGTTCATGGATGAGTCTTCTTGGTCATGGTTCTGCCCTTATCAGGTCGTGGTTGACATGGACATTTGGCCAAATCATTATGCATTCCTTCTTTATTTAGTCGTGGTAAAGTATTGGGCAAGGACTAAAGGCCAGCAACCTCTAGCTTATGGGCCAGTTCTAGATCACATACAATTAGCATATTATAATGAGCTAGAAGGCTTTTTAAAAAAATATATGTTAAACCCAGGCCCCAACAAAACACAAGCTTCCATATACAAGAGTCTTCTTTGATGCCCTCGTGATTAGTTATATCAAGGATAGACAGAATGTAGTTCCTGTTGTTCTGCAGCCTTTGAGTTCATCCAATGGTGCTCCACTGATGTTCTAAGTGAAAGAAAGTGCTGCATCAGGTTCCTAGGAAAATGCAAAGATGCCGTGGCTACAGAACCATTAGCCATGTTGTAACATGTTTTATTGGCGTCATCAATTCATTTTCAAGTTGTGGGAGCTTAATAGGTGTCTGTGCAAGTGCAAGTTCAAGGAAACAACACTTTCTTAAGATGAAATAGTCCAATGGCGAACGATCCTATCTGAGATCTCACTGTAGGTGTTCTTGGCCCTTAGGCAGTATTGGAACCAACCATGGTCTCCCAAGGATCATCTCAATCTTCTAGCTCTTCGAGTTGAACATCAACCAAAGTCAGGCCTAGAAGCTAACAACTTCCTGTCATCCGAGCCAAATTTTAGGGTGCCCTCTCTTTTGTTTCACCGGAACACTCCAACAGAAAATAAAATTCTCAATTTGTTGTGTGAGAGGGTTCATTTTTCATTGGGGGGAGAAGAAAATTACAAAACTTTGAACTGTAATTACTATTTGCTTTTTTTGTAAAGAATATTTATCAACTTTCTATGCATTTTAAAATAATTATCCACTCTTAATTATGGAGCCGTTCTATTAAGTATTTTATTATAATTGATAAACTTAGCATGAATATGAATGTGATAGTAAAAAAACCCGATTGCATAGAGCTGTGTGAAAAAGGAATAAAACAGATTCGGGGGAAAGAAGTGAAGTAATTTTCTGTGATTTCATAGATAGATCCGACAATAGGCAAACCTTACATGAATTTCTGTTTATCCCACCTCTCTGAAATGAATCCCTCTCTCTCTTAAATCCCTTCTCTCTAATTCCCCCCTTTAACAGTACTTTAACAGC
>JAUOBV010024221.1:0-14542 GCA_032360425.1 Rubia occidens
ATACTTGTCACTCCTAAACACGCCCTTCACATTGACCATCGACCAAATTGACTAAAAGATGAAATATTTCAAGGTTCATTCTCGAACCTAGCTCTAAATCATGACATGATTGTAATTAGTATTAATTTCTAATTTTAATCATGCCAAATAGAGGTGACAAAATGAACCCGTAATCTGCGAGTCAAACGAGTTATGTATTTTTAAACTCGTAGAGATATGGCTAAAATGGGTACCAGGTGGAATGGATAATTGAAAAATATGGGTTTGATGGGTTGGAGATGAAGGTTGTTCATAGGTTTACCCATATGGGTCAATACAAGGGTTGGAACCCATGAGTTTACCCATATGAGTCAGGAAATGAGTTGAAACTCGTGGGTTTACACACATGGGTTGGTATATAAATTACCTGCAACTTTGCAAATACAGGCACACCCACACTAAAAGACAACACCAAGTTATGAAAATCAAGACTACTAACAACGCCTATCGTCTGACCTTTAAAGCATCAGAGCTGCTCACAACAACGCAAAATGTTTAAGACGAACAACATAAGTTTGTCACAGAAGAATACATACCACTACATGTAAGCAAAACAATGGTACAAAAAGATACATCAAACAAACAAGTAACTATTTACATTTCATGCCAACTACAATCACACGTACTGAAACTATTACTATTGCACGAGCTAGCACCTCTAAGGTAAAACTTCCCTACTACTACTAGCACTATCTTTCCTTTCTTACCTATAATATTCTCCAAGGCACACTCCATATTCGTATAAGCGGGATGGTTATGCTAGCCCAACCGCCTCATACTCTCCAATTATTGCACGTAATTCAATTTCCAATATTTAATCAGACCATGATGCTCCCGATCTAGCTGGACACTCATCAATTTTGAGCTATTATTAATTTTTTAGGGAATTTGGTGTAACGAGGCAAACATATGAAGATTCAGAGAGTGAAAATCATTTTTTGTGGTTTGAAGAGTTAAAGAACTAAGACAAGAGAAGTGAAGAGTTCACGATTGAAGATTTAGACAAGAAAATTAAAGATGTGAAGATTTAGCATTTGTACCTGTCATGAGTCGCAAGACATCCCTCGCGAGTTGCGACAATCTGTTGCAGGTGGCTTATGTTATGATTTCTCTTGTACTATAAATACCAACTTCTATCCTCTAGTTTCTAATCCTCTCCTTCTCAACTTCCCCTCTTTCAAAACCCTAAATTTCACTTGTTTTTCATCTATTTTCACTTTGGATTATGTTGGATTTGCTTTGGATAGTTAGTATGAACTCTAGTAGCTAAGTTATCACTTGGGAGCAATTGATTGAATCTTCCAAGCCCATGTAGTGAGAAACTCTATTCCCTATTTTATGAGCATTGATTACTTAGCCTTTATTGTGATATTAATGATGTTGTTTACTTTATTTATGTGATGGGTTGTTTGAGAATATGAAATGTTTATATGATTACATGCTAGGGTGTTAGAAATGTACACAATTTCTTGTCATTTTTGGTATGAAATCCAAGAACATGGAACTTCTTGTTGGGTGGATGATGTTATTCTTGCTAGATGAGTATGATAATGTTGTTTGTTATCATTTTTATCCTAAGATAGCACTAAAAGGTGGAATCTTGAATGTTGATATTTCTATGTTAAACCTAATGAATGCTCTGTTTGGTTAAAATGGCTAGGTATTTGGTAGAATACTTATAGTTGTTATCAAATATATTGGTTTTTTGTGTATGATACCATTGATGAAATATCTTTAGGCATTGTTTGTCTAAAGTTATCGTTTTTGAGGTTTACAAATAGTCATCGATCGCTTTGGTAAATTACTCTTAAGAAGGATGGAATATTTTTCTTCAAAATGGAAGTTGCAGCATTCACAATTGGTAATCAATGTGATTAAATGAGTTATTGTTTGTTTGATCTATAATTAGTTTGGGAGTGGGAATCAATTGCGCTCAACGCTTTGTCAATTGTGATTTTATCCTCTTTTGTAGTTTGTTGCATGATTAGTTCAATTGTATTCATAAGCTAGTTGTCTCGTTTTTCCTTTTATAACTTAGATAAAAACCAAACAAAACCCCTCCTCTTTAATTGCTTTTATGTAAATAAGTATATGCTACTATCCACCCTTTTATGTATGAACCTTTAGGAAAATCCCTTTTCTTCATGGATAACTCCGATTTTCCACTATATACTTAGTTGTATTTAGGAAGCATTTATGACTTATAAATTGTATATTTGAGAGGTACGACGATGACCTCCCAATTCCATAGTTTTGTGATACACATCCAAAAAATATTGTAACACTGCATCCTCGTCCTCAGTCTTCTTAATATAAGCACACACATCAAAGGGAACATCAAGTGGGGACGCCACAAAATGGTGACTCACGGCAACTGTTGACACTACCGATGAGCAATTAGATGGGATCAGCTTGTGGGGTACATCATCATTCTGATATAATTTCTTATTAACAGTGATGAATCCATGCCCTGCCTCCTAATGCCAATGCTACTGCCCTAAGTAGTTTGCATCGTATTACTTAGGCTAGATCTTAAATTTTGATTTGATGGGAACCCTCTTCTTCTCCAGAATGACAGTGATGACGTTGCCGTAGGGGAGTGTCCGACTCTTCAGGATGAGGGTCACTTGTGCCTATCCTGAATAATGGTGTGCGGGGTCAACTTCCTTATTCTTCGCATGGTGATAGCACATTGGGGTCAAGCGCACCAGATGGATCATTCTTGTCGATCCGAAGAAGCCAATTGTCCCAGCAGTACACCTGAAGAGGGTGAACCTCCGGCAGATCCTCCCTACTGATTGTGCACCCAATCACTTGATTTGTGAACTCTATCTTCATCTCACCATCCATCCCGTTCGCCCTAGTACTATAGATGTCTGTCGTGTGCCGAGTGAATTGGCGTAGAACTCCCTGACCTCTGTATCGTACATCGGTTTGTCCATGCATATCAAAACCTCCATTCCTGACGGTTTGAAGGGTTTAAGGAAAACATCGAGGTGTAGTCGAACCACATCCTTGGGTTTTATCACTCTGACCTCATTTATCTTCAGTCTCCGGATCATTTCGAAACACTTCTCAGCCTTCTCATTGACGAAGCGTATATTGTCCCATTTTGGCGGTGGAGGGGTTACCATTGTCTTTGACTTATTGGTGCGTGATGGACCTACTCCCATGGTGTTTTCCATTGACCTCTTGGCTGCGTGCTTCATTCGATCCATCTAAGAAACAAGGGAATGTAAAATTTTTAGTGCAACAGTCAAGAATCAAACGAAGGCAATGGAATTTGGCCGAATTCACATGCATTGCAGACACTTCCGCTATACCTATGTGCTTCATTCTAAATTGAAGATTCATGTGTATGAATGTACGACGTCATAGGACAAATGGACTAATTCAAAATTGTGTGCGACCATAGCACGATTGGTCCTAAAACATCTATAATCTCAACTGACATCAACATCACAACATAAAGAAGTAACATTACTTTAATAAGTAGCAAGAATGAGTACCATAACAGTTCTCTAAACTTTAGCCGTAGCCAAGAACTTGTGAAGAAATCCCAATATAAAATGTGTGGAAAATCCTTACCTTAGTTAGGTGCCGCTCTTTCCATTTGACAAAATATGGTTTGCTGCCTAATGAAGGTAGTTTTGCATTGGGTTTTGCATTGTGATTTGAAGCTTTGGTGCAACGTTGTCAGTTGGGAATGAAAAGGGGTTGGATGGTGGGCAGTTTATATACCCATCATGAAAAGAGGTCATTTCAATAGATGTGCGACATCGCAGTATATGTCGCGTAGATAGACACGAAAAAAATTAAACAGCGACGTTGCAGTTCATATATTTTTGTCCACATACATGTTTGGGCCAAAATATTATATATTTGGGCCTGGACCAGGGGGAATCGATTAAAAAATTATGACAGGGCGACATCACATGTAATTATGACCGGGCGATAACACATGTAATTATGACTGGACCGAATTCGACAAGCGGCCCAAACCAAAAATATCTTTGGACTTGGCAAGTGTTGGACTAAAACCACAAGTACATGATGTCGCATTAACATTTTGTCGTTATCAAAAATATTCTGACACTTTTGCGACGTCGTGAATTGGATTGTCGGCCGATTGGCCCAAAATAAAAAATCTAGCCACGGGCAATTTAATTACCGAATTAATTAATATGTGAATATTTTTTGATAATAAAATAAATATAAATTATTGGAGTGATGAAAAAAGTTGGATCCGGCTACATGCATAATTAGGTTTATGATCCATCTGTTCCAAGCAGGGGAATTCTGTTTCATTTTTGCACTTAGATCCCTCCAACAAATTACACTATGGCCCAATACGACAAAACGATAAATTTTTCATATGGAAATTATGTGTACTGTCTAAGAGGGATGGGAACCGGGGTAATTATCCGGCATGTTTCTATAGTATTCCATTAATACCCTTACGAGGAGTGTTATGAGAACGATAATTTATGCCACATAGAATCACATGAAATTTCATATTCTTGATTTTTTATGAAATGAAAAGGTGTTAAAATTTCGTCCATAAATTTTTAGAAAGCGCTAGGATGTGGTCCATAGTAAATTGTAGATAATTACATAAAAGTTTACGAGGGTCAGTCGTAAGAACTTGTGGTAGTCTATGTAGAATAAGAACTGTTTCTTTATTGCTCTTGGTTATTATCATTTCGACTACAGATGACGGAGTTTCTTTTAGAGATGATCGGAATCAAGTTTAGGACAACCGGTGATCTTTTTACTTTTTGCACTTACAATAGTGGAGGATGACCTATTAAAGTCGGTTATATTGGACTGGAGAAGTCACTTTGTAGGTGATTTCTTTGGTTGTGCTTTGATCGTCATTGATCAAAGTCACCTTGAGGAACCACCTTTAAAATGCACTCATCCAAGGCGGTTATTTTCTGCCTTTGAACGTGATGAAATAACCGCCTTTGTACAGTTCTGAGCTTGGAACCGGAGTTCCGATGTCGGAAATTATTGTAGGTTGCTAGGTCGAAAAAAACATTATGGGTCTGAAACATCAAAATTAGGTTTTTTTTCAGATTCAATTTATGGCCTTTGTAATAAGTTAGTGAGCAGATGCATTTTCTGATCTGCCACTGTATTTTACAGTTTATTAAGCATTTGAATGAATATGAAGTTCCCGCATCGAGTCCATATTCAGACCCTGAGTTTTGAGGCTGGAACTCAAATTCGGCTCTCTATGAACATTGTAGACATAAATCTGGGATAAGGTTCCTCAATCGGGACTAGCTCCGGGAAAGTAGTTAAAACCAAAATTACCAATATATTAACCCTGAAAAATAGAAAAGCCTCAAATATCAGCTCCTATACATACAAAGATCTATATAATATACTAACGAAGCACCATTCTATAGATAGGAATAGAAATCTAGACAATTCTATTCCCTAAAACAATTGTTTTCATAATTCTAGCTAACTATAAAAAATATATAGACTACGGTAACAAATAAACAATTTATGGATAGGAATAGAGTTTCAGAAAATTCTATTCCACACACTATGCATCAACCACATTTATATACACTAGAAATTAGATCCCACACAATTCTACACCACAGTTGGACTTCCAATAGATGCAAACCGGGGATTCACCAAATACCTAGCCAAGCAATTTCTTGCGACGTTGATATCATCGTGTAAATATGGCTTAGTGTTGACTTGAAAAATCCGTGTGTATGATAATATGACAATTAGGCCCCAAAATAATTTAATTGTAGACAAAAAATGTGGGACAAATATTACTTTGTCAATACACCACGGTTGGACTTCCAATAGATGCCAACCGGGCATTCACCAAATACCTAACCAAGCAATTTCTTCCGACGTTGATATCATCGTGTAAATATGGCTTGGTGTTAACTTGAAAAATCTCTGTGTATGATACTATGAAATTAGGCCCCCAAATAATTTAATTGTAGACAAAAAATGTGGGGCAAATCCTACTTGGTCAATATCTTAGTAATCTACTTGGACTTGTTGAATGGACTCGGTGGCATATAGAATTACGTAATACCCGTATTCCCAAGTTTGTTCCTGTTTTTTGTACTAATCAATAACACTTTAAGGATTCATCAAGCTTGAAAATATAGTATACTCGTAGTTGTATGTGACATCCTGTGAATCAACAAACCTGGATTTCCACTACGTTCAAAGGTGTATTACTTGAATTGGCAGTGTCATTCAATGAGGATCCCAAAATCTTTAGAAATGTGTCTGAGGGTGCAAAATGCAACGGATCCATCTAGAACACACGCTTCTTCTCCAGGACTATAAAAATTAATCTCCAACGATCCCTGCAAGAAAATTGTATATAAAAACAATTGAAGCTAATACGTTCGTTAATTAAAACGAGTATCTAACCATCACCGCTCAATGTATGGTGCTATGAATAAATTTTTATCTTTGTGGCTTAGACTCTTGTAGATGTAGGCAATCCGTTCGTCTATTGAGAATCCAATTTCTTGAGTCATCACAGGGAACAAATAGCCCACCCAACCCTTTTCATTTTGACACGCAATGTAATACATGGACCTTCATAGCAAGATTGAGAACAAATAATATTTCCTGCAATACTTATTACCACCTCAAATCCAAACATCAATGATTAAAAAATATACTCAGAATATGTAGAGGGACATTATGGTTTGGTTCAATTGGTCACACCTCCAAAGGCCTTGAAGTCAGTCCATGAGGCAATGATATCTCTCTTAGCACCAAACACACACTCATTTTCAGAAAATAAGTATGTTGAGTTACACGGGTGAGCGGCCAAACAATTGAACAACACCCCTAAGGAATTGAGGTGAACTCTTATTAACTTCTGGCCTTGTGACTAGAGCTCTAACCTTCTTTGGTGTTTGGACAACCAGCTTAGGTGTCTTTATGGGTGCCTCCTTCAAATGATTATCTGTTGCCTGGTCTGTGTAAATGAGGCGAAGAGGCCAGAGAAGGAACATTCCTCGTGAAGGATCCATCTTCTTATAGTTGCCATTTTGAATTGGAAATACGACGTTAAACACCACTGCTTTTTTAACGAAAATTGACAATGTGTGCACACGATACCGAATTCATCTTTTTTTGATAAGAAGGATCCCACCCTAGCACGACCCGGGTGATCTCATTTTCCAGTAGCTTCGGTAAGGATATCATTTTACCAGTTGGAACAAATTTCCCTTCAATTTGATCTTGTTTAAATTTAGCTTACATACGCAAGGTAATTAAAACATGTTGCATAAAAAGATGTTATGGCAATGTAATCAATGAGAACAAAAATAAATAATCCAGCGAGGCTTACCACTCATTCTGCAAGTTCAATTTATAAAGGCAAAGTGAATGTACTCTTTTTGTTTTAACGGCTCCGTAGGAATAGATCACACCTCTCGATCTCCTTCACATCGATCGGTTTGACCGATGATCTTGCCTCCTCCACCGTCATCCCTCCTCAATTGCAAGTTGAACATTCGAGGGCCATTAAACCACATCCCCCACGATTTTTTCGATGAGGATATTCATTCTTTTTTGAATTATCTCTCCTGGCTTCCCTCTTCCCCTAGGTTATGAAATCATAGACAAGTGATTGCTAAATAATAGGTAAGATTAATACACACAAACTTAATTACAAGTGGACTAACCTTTTTTCATTTTCCAAGGCCCGTCTCTTATGTATCTCCCAACACTCTGGTTGAATGTGTGTATAAGTTAACCACAGACATTCCCCTTTCCTATGAGAAAATATGTAATCTCGTGACAATATGTGCTTGTGCTCTCTCCAACTCTTTGATAACATGCTCATTGCTGTTTTTCTCAAAACCTCCCTGTCGGGAGCATCGATTTCAAAGGGTTTCTATTTGGAATTATTTTAGGCTAACATGTAAACAATTATTATTAGGAAAGTACTAGTAGAGAGCCTTCTATTAAAGGCAGCAACTGAAGGAAGTTCTCCAATAACCGCCTTTAATTGTCATTTCCGAACACAAAAATTCCTATTTGTTCCCCCTAATTTAAATTAAATGCGGTTTTGGGTCGATTAAAGTAGTTTTTCACTAACCGCTTTAATTAGTACTAATTAAAGCTGGTCCAAGGTATATCCACCTTTAATTAACCATAATTAAAGGTGGTTTCGCCAAACCACCTTTAAAATAACCCTTTCTGAGTTTGGAAATTAGGAAATAATGATTTTCCGAGTACTGAAACCGTGTGGTTTCCATAGTACAAAGAGCAGATACATTTTCTGAACTCGTTAATAGTTCGTGTCTACATTCCGAGTTTTTATAATGTTTTTCGTGTCTTCTTTCATTTGAAAAACGTTCACGACTTTGGAAAATGCCCATTTCAGATTTAAAAAACATGCTCATTTCATTATATGTCCTAAAACGCTAACACTTTGAAGACGAAACTCAATCATTCCTTAAACATTGTTGAATAATTCACATGATTCTATTAACTTGTAACATAGAAAATAAATTTACTTCTAGAAACAATTCAAAAATTTATGAAAATGCAGAACTATAAATCATGTCAAATAGTCATCTCAAACACGCGCAACATCCATCCCATAGTTAATAGAATCCAACAGTCATCTCAAAATGAATTCAACATTCAACAGTCATATCCAATAATAATAACATGATAAAGTTTTAAAAATTCATCTTCGACATCTTCAATGTCGCTGGTTGAAGCTGATCTTTCCAATCGTTGTCGAGTGGTTGATGCGAGGTGGCGCTCATAAGCTCGCTGAGATTTTGCAAGGAACCTAATCTTAGCCTTCATGGTGCAAAATTCCTTGCGCATCTTTTTGTAGCAATCCGTGAAGCCTTTCAGGTATGACTTTTCAGTACTTACAAAGTATTGTGACTAACATATAATTATTTAAACAATAAAGAAAAAAAAATAAAGAATAAAGAAAATGAAGCGAACTAGCTAAATCGACGTAAACTCATTCGCGACTAACCTTCCTTAATGCGTGGCTTCTTGCTTGCCTTGGGAACTTCCGTGGTTTTATAAAAACCACTTATGATCGCGCAAGACCTATCTCTTAATCTCGAAGTAAGTCTTGGCAAAATACTTTGGCCCCTTTTCCCCCCTTATAAAACCAACCCCTCAACATTTTTTCAAAATCCGAGTGATTAGACTCCCATACGGTAGGCATGTCAATACCTTCTTTGATGTTGCAAAATGCAACATATGTCTAAATATAGCCACTCTGGGATGGATTTTTTTACCCTCAATTATAAAAGGGTTGTGTAATTAAGCTCAATCAAGTTTTCGCTCGAGGGAACCAAACTCCATTTAATGATCTTATAAGTGAAACGGTTATCTATGCTCAAAAGGATTAAATGACTCGGGTTTCCCTAAATCCATTCTATCCCGGTGGAAGTACCGCTCACTACACTCCACCGGGTCAATATAGTGGTAATCAACTTCTAGCGGCCACTTCTCTCAGTGGTAGCAATAATCTAATGGACCATCGAGATCCTCCGAGAAAATAAATTCGGGGGTGTGTGTATGGGCACTCTAATAGCTTATTAATACTCTATTGGCTAATTGGGATCTGTAATCCCCATTCCCTTATTCCCGCATATTAGCATAAAATTGGTAAGTCAAATAAATATACTTTTTCATCACACAAGAAAATTTTCAAAATATGCTTTTTTACTAAATGGTTTGAAGGGATCAACAAATCTTATAGCTAGGTACACATTAAAGTCGACAAGATATGAATCTAATAACTTTCCCTTCTCACGTAATGCCTCATACCTATTTAGAGGAAATTGAGAAACAAATATTTTGTCATCCAAACCAACATTGTGGCCGGTTGAATGAGATCTCCTATTTTCACGGCTTGAACCTCCCCTAGCCATGAAAAAATGTAGGTTGGTTTAACAAGAAGTGAGAGAATGAGGGTTTTTTGTGAATTTGTAAGAAGGCTAGGGTTTATGGATTTGGGGGTAAGTGCTGAAATTTGAATCGATATCCTATTTTTTTTTTAAATACACTATGGAATTTTTGAGTTTGTAATGACACATCCATATCTATAAATTATGGAGACAAATGATTTTAGAGTTGGAAAGTAATTTTAGTGGGAAAAAAAGACGCTTTGAATTTTCCAGAGGTGCTTCGAAAAAGAGGCACGAGCCTAGAAACTCATTTTTTGAGCTCGGAAAGGTCATCGGACATACATGTATTAATGAGAAGAAATCATTTCTGAGCTTGTAAACATGTTTGGCCAATAAATGCAAAGGCAAGATACTTTTTCGAACTCGAAAATGTGTCTGTACGTTATGTTGTAAAGAAATCATTTGTAGTTAGAGGCTCAACGTTTGGAGCCCAAATTACATTTTCACAACTTATAACACAAGCCAAGTAAAAAAACACTTTAAAGTCAATGCAATAACACAACACTGTCAATTCTCCTTAAAATCCAAAGCCTTAAAAAAGAATCCAACACACTTTAAATTCATTGTTACCTTTCATCCAACACACTTTAATCCAATGAATTCGACACACTTTAATCACATTGTTATGTTTCATCCAACAAACTTAAATACATCATCCTAAAAAACTTTCAAACACATCTATAACACACATTATCCAATAAACATATTTAAAAATACTAAACTTTCAAATGTTATCCAATATCTTCTACCCAACCATTTTATCAATGATAGAGTCCCCCCCTTTGGCCCTAATGTTTTCTTCAACGGCTTGACCCCCATTTCCATCATCCCCGTCATGATCACTATCACCATCATCTTCATCTTCACTATCTGAGAATACTGGCTCGAAGTTAGGCGGCTCATCATCATCTCTCAATTGCAGATGGAGACCTTGGGCTTCCGTGCTGGGAATGGACAAAGACCAACATCTCCTGCGCCTCGGTCATGTCCGCATGTACATGGTCTAAATACTTGGTTAACCTAGATTTCAAACCACTGGCAGTATCTGTAAATAAATAATAAACAAAATTAATTGGTTTAAAAAATTTATGTATACATTTTGAACTTAAATGACAAAATAACTAAAAAAACTTATCACGTACGGGATCTCGATGCCTCGTCTATATCTGCATCAGCTTCGCGAGCTCTCTTGTAAATTTTAGCTCTTTCACTAGGTATAGGACGGAACTCCCTCTATCTAAGTCGAGACTAAGCTGCTTAACTTGGAACCACCTCTTGTCGTAGTATTCCATCCTAAGAGCATTTTCCTCAGGAATTACACCCGCCTTCTTTAGCATTGCGGTTGTGAAACCACCGTAAGGGAGATCTTTATTCTTCAATTAAGCAGCCTTCAACTTGAATGAGATCATGGCAGAGCTGGGGTTTATCTTGACCCTCTCCATGTTTTAGTAAAATAGCATCAGGTTAGCGATGGTCGGCTTGAAAATGTGGGCACCCGAGGGCAAAATATTGAGACATATCCACTCATACACTAGGCGCTGCTCTACGGTCAACACACCGATATCATAGCTCTCTGCCTTTCCCACATCACTATCTGCCCTCCTAAAATATTTCCTAGCTATAGCGATCTGAAAAGTGGGGTAGTCTCGCTCACGCCTAACCAAATATGTGTGTGATAAATTTCTAGGGGACCATTTGGGTCATTGGCCATAATTTCTTGGGAGTAGTGTAGGTGGATTCTAGGGCTACATTAATTGTATAAGTAGTCACAAATACGTCTCTCCCATTAACCATAGTCAAATCATAATCGTTCCTACTTTGACCCAAATTCGCATAAAATTGTATCACTTCGTCGACATGAACGGGTTCATCCATACAAAGAAATTTCTCTAAATGGTTGGTTTTGAAATCTGTGAGCAAATAGTCCGAGCTTAGTTTTCCTATAGACAATGCTCATATAGCCTTCAAATTTATAACTCTTCTCTTCGAAAAAGCGACATACATTTACTCGAATGTATCGCTGAAGACTTTTGAGGGTTTTTCAATCTCCGTGACCGGACGAGGGTTCCGATTGCTTTAATTTTGATCCCATTCTCTTATAGCTCATTATGAATAGATGTAGGGTTAGAGATTAAGAAGAATTTTTGAACTGAGGTTTTTGTGTTGGCTAATCTAGGGATTTGACTTGGGGATTTGAATGACTAGCCCGTTATAACCTAATGTTTTAATTGAGGAAAAGAGTTTTTGAATTCATAAATAGGTCCGACCTATTATACTATAGAGAAGAATACTTTCCGAGTTTGGAAAAGTATTCGTAGGTTTTTTTGAACTCAGAAACACCTCGCATCTCTAAAAAAAATACCCATAAAGGCGTTCAAATAGGAATTTATTACCTATTTGAAGAAAGTGGAACTTTCTCACCATAATCCTCTCCAAAAATCCTCCCAAGCCCTACACTACAATCCTTTCCATTACCACTTCAAGATTTCATTGTTGAAAATCAGAGGTATGTCTTCCTCCCTATTTCTCTTCTACTCCAAATTCTCATATAAGATTTTGTTCTTTTCAAGGGATTTATTTGATGTATAGGTATATAGATGCTATGAATAAGTATTTCATACCCTTTGATTAATCAAATAGGTAATTCCTTGTTTCAATAATTGGCTAGGGTTTGCTATTTTTGAACTACAATGACCTAAATAAAAATTTAGTGTCATAATGTTAGTTAGGGTTCACACTCTGTCATTTCATGAGTTTTATTTTAGGTGGGGTAAACACAATTTGTGTATTATATTATGGCTTTGGTGCCTAAATGGTATTGGATGATGAAATGCTGCATTGGATTTGACTCATACATGTTTGATTTCTAGATTTATTAATTAACTAAGATATTAGAGTGGTTAAATTTAGGTTAGGCACTATTTTTCTTAAACTTCACTGATTAATTAGTCTTCTTTCTATATAAAACCTAAACATTTTTGGTTATCTTAGTATATGTGGAATTTTTGGTTTTTTAAAAATATTAGTGAGTTTAATGATCCTTTATAGTCGGCTACAACCACATAATTGCCAGACGTGAAATCATGACTTTATGGAGTGATTTTGAAAACCTATATATGGAGATGTGAGCAAGGGAATCAGGTGATTATGTTGATCTACACTTTGTGAGTGACTTTATTAATTTCATTTCCAAATTCAATCTTTATTGCTCGAACATTTGTTACAAAAAAATCTACTTTGAAATTCTCCAGTTAAGCTTCCGACCGTCCGATGCATTCATTGTGGTGTTGGAATTAGCAATGAAGCAAAATTCTGACAAACCAAATATTTCCAAAATATTCTGAATAAGTTTACTATTGTTCGTGGTAATCTTTTAAAGTAACCTATGCCAAATATTTAATAATGAACTGTAATTATCATATTTTCCAAAAGGGATGGAAAACACTACTACTAAGGTGATATCAACAATGCGAGGAATTCATTGGCTCGACAACTAATTCAAAATCGGTCCGCAACATTGGGGAATTTCGATATTGGTAGGGACACTCAAGTTAGATAAACATTGAACTTTGAAATACCGAATTAGTTTTGAGTGATTTATAATCCCATGTATAGAGTGTTTCTTAGCTAGAGTTATCTTTAACTGTTTGTTTAGCTGCAACATGATATCTTGTATTGTTTATAAATTATGGCTGTGTGTCAAGGATGTTTTTGTACCGGGAAAATTAATGAAATAAAATTTATACCACAAGATTCTATTTTTGACTCCGAAAAGTATTTCGTCTCTTTGATTTTCATATTCCATTGGTTAAAATGACATTTTCGAGTACAGAAACATCATACCAGGAACTATTTCCGAGTTCAGTAATTACCTTTCCCTTCTCAAAGAGCCAAAACATAGCGATTAATCATTTTCGAGCTCGGAATTAGGAAATTTTCCAAGATCGAAAATGTGTGTACGATACGACGTACATACTAAAGTTTCCAAGCTCGGAAACAATTAAAGGATGTTCCTAGCCTTAATTAAAGGCACTTAAAACCCACCTTCGTTAATGATATTTTAATAAGGTTCTTGGAACCGCCTTGTTTTCCAATTGATTAAAGGTGGAACCATTAAAGGCACTTAGAAAGTGCCTTTAAATTGCCGATAGAACCGCCTTTAATATGCCTCTCTTACATTTTCGAACATGAGTCTTCATCACCTTTTTCTTCAAATCCAGAACCTCCTTCTTGAATTTCTCCACGTCGCATGAAATATTGCCAAACCCGATTCTATGTTTATCTCCGTAGCTTTTACCCATAGTCATAATTTCATCCAACTTTGCCTTGCCAGAATTTAACTTTTTGATTGTTGATTCCGCCAACTCAGCTTGTTCAGTCATTGAATTTAATTTCACAATTAGACTATCAACTTCATCCTTAAGCTTTTCTGTCTGCATCGTCAATTCCTTCTTCTCCTCGGATAATTGGTTTTTCTCTGCCTTCAGGATCTTGTTTGCTTCAGCAACCTTCAACCACATGTTATACATTTGCTCATATGAAGTGTA
>JAUOBV010024322.1:0-14542 GCA_032360425.1 Rubia occidens
AAAGTAGTATTGAAGCATTTCCATATTAAAACTACATCCATCGCTTCTAAACTTCCCACATGGGACTACGAATAAAAACAAGTTTTTTTAAAAAAAATCTTTTAAAATCAATTTTGGGCTGGCCCATTTGCATTACTAACAATCTATCCAAAATAATAATAAATAATAATGAGAATGGGATCACTGTTTTTTTAAATATTGGAATTCGGTCTCAATTCCTTAAATTACGAATTCGGTCCCAATTCCTGAATGTGGGGCCAAAGTATTGTTTGCCAACTCGGTGACCTGAGAACTCCAGCAACAATTTCACCAAACTATAGAGCTGATGCAACTCAGTGAAAACGAGAAGTTTAGAGGCACGAATCGAGTAGCAAACTGCTAACATGGCATGCAGACTTGAAATCGGGAATTGCCTAGGGATTGACAGGTGTATTTGTGGCAGACTCACCACACTTTGTGTGAGTTAGACGATGGTTATCATGTTAAGAAAGATTAGTTCTAGTTGTTAGTTAGGGGTTGTGATGCCAAATATGGCAAAATTATGTAACTATCATGGAATAAATGAGAGAGAATTAATTATGTATTTCCATTTTTCCATTTCATTTATTTTTTTTCTACAAGTTTTTGCAAATTTTATTTTTAAAAATGGACAGTATTTAAGAGAGCTTTTTGGATTTTAGGATCAGATAAAAATTGTCCTCGTAAATGTTTGTTTTTCGAGCAGCTTGTAGTCCGATAAAATTTGGTTGATTTTAGATTTGATATCCAAAGAGATATTAAGGATAAATCCAAGTTAAAGTCGCTAAAAAACGGACTTTTGGCTATATTGTGTTTTAAAGAATTTAGATCAAATACGTAGAAATTGGTCCGAGAGGATGTTCAAGCCAACTATATTGTTAAAGCAATTTCATTGGTTTTAGAGCCTTTTGGGGTCAAGTTAAAGATAATTCTATGCATTATAAGTTTTATATACACTGATGGAAAATATTTTTGGTAATTAAAATGACTAGTTTTAGTCTCCTAGTTTAGGGAGATGGTCTTAATGGGTCAAGTGGAAACAAAGCGGATTTTTAGTTGAGGAGCTATATTTTACTTAAATGTTTGATCAGAAGTATGGACGAAACATTTTGCATGCGTTTCATTTGATACTTCACTTTGACTGGTTTTGTGGTAGTCTCAGGTCGATTATATGTGCCTACACTATGACTACATAGTGAGAACCACTTATCCTTAGTCAGCCATTCTCATTGTCACATATGCCTTTATTTAGTATTGTAATATTGATTAGTGCTTTTGTGTACCTCTCTCTTAGCCAATGAAACTTTAGATTAGTGTCTCAGTGTTAAAGGGTTTATCTCACATATTATGATGTAAGAGTAAATGACTTCAGTGGTCCTTTAACTATCACGAGGCCTCTTATATTTTTTTGAACATTTTTTGCCCCTCAACTTACAAAACTGCTTTAGCATGGCCGTTCTGTTAGGTCAAACCATCAAGTTTGGTTAAAATGTCAATTTTAAGGGTAAAATAGACATTTTCCATTTTTTTTCTTTATCCTTAATCCCTTTTCCTTTTTGTTTTCCTTCCCATTTCCCTTCCCCTTCCCCTTTTCGCCACTAGAACCACCCGAAACCCATCCGCCACCTAAAACCTCATTCCTCTTTCCGCCACCCTCCATTAGGAGTGTTCAACCGGCTGGTTTGTGGATTAGGTGGTTAGTCGGTTTAAGTTCCTAACGGTTTATAAAATTATAGAAGGAACCAAATAAGCAACCGATAATATTGTTGATTTCACCGGTTCGGTTAGTATCGGTTTCAAATGATGTGTCAGTTATTACCGGTTACCATATATCATCTATTTAAAATTAAAAATATAAAATCCATATTAATATCTATTAGTAGTTAGAGCCACAAAACATAGAATAAAAGGTAAGAAATTTTGGAGTTGGATAATTGTGTTGCATGAGAGTTGATTAATTTTTTGAATTAATAATGAAATTGTACCATGAGTTGCCACTGATAATTACTAGTTTTGGGCACAATTATTAGCTACATCGACTTTTGTTTGCATAAGTATTTTCTTTGGGTATGATTATTAATTTAAGATATATGAGCTAATAACATAAAGTTTAAAGAATAATTTTATTTTGGGCTAGGAACCTAAAGTTTTCTTATTTGATTTGTGATCAAGGCCCAAAGTTTAATGAATTATTTTTGGGGATGAAATTAGTTAATGTGTTATAAAATCTCTTACTAGTATCCGATTAAACCGATTACCAAATAATCAAACCAATTAACCGAGATAACCGAATAACCGTAACCAATATTAACCGATTAACCAATTAACCGGTTAATCAAATTTAATTCCAGTTTGGTTTTTACCAGTTATCAGTTTTTTGAATTTTCTGAACAGTCGTACCCTCCGCCCCCACCACCTGAAACCCCCGTTCCCACCACTATTAGGATGTTTTGAAATCTGGTGCTTCAACGAGAAAATAGCGCCTTGCCCTACAAGGCCTCAGTCGCAACATCTGTGTCATTGGAGATCTACGACAACCGCGTACCGCTCTTTGAGGCATCGATCACCCTTCGCCATGACCGCATTAATAGGAACTCATCAAAGGTGGCATACATGAGCACTAATAGGGTTAGGGTTTCCGCAGCTGTGGAATTTATGGTGAGGGAAAATGACGCCGGTGGAATTTGAGGTGAGGATTTATGAGATGGAAAATTTTGATGAGGGTTTCCACGGCGGTGGAATTTGAGGTGAAGGAAAATGACGTCGGTGGAATTGAGGCGAGGAATAACAATGCCGATGGAATTTAAGGTGAGGGGATTGGAAATGGCGAGGACGAGGGTTTCAGGTGGCTGGTCCGGGAAGGTGAGGAGTCGGATGTCGGTGGCGCATGAGCAAAAGGCATGAAGGAGAGAAGGCTGGGCTGGATTGTAATTAAATTAAAATAGAGGATGGGTTGGGTTGTAATTAAACTAAAAGATGGATTGGGTTGTAATTAGGAAAAGAAGCATGGGGTTGGGTTTGTAAATAAAAAATGAAAAGTCATTTTTACTCTTAATTAAAAGAGAAAACTTTTGAGTTAACACTCTAACCTGACAGAATGACCACGTTTAAGCAGTTTCGTAAGTTGAGTGGTCAAAAGTGTTCAAAGAAAAGATAAGTTGACAATGGTAAATAATAGTGATAGTTAAAGGGCCACGAAAGTCATTTGCTCTATGTTGTAATCGCACTTTGTGTAATTTGAATAAAACTGAGCTTAATAGAAAAGGAATGTGAACCAGGTCAACTCTCGTTTTAGAGACGATTTATCCAAAATAATAATGAGAATGAGAACATTGTTTTTATATATAAATAAATATATTGGAATTGGTCTCAATACCTTAGTGTTGGGCCAAAGCATTGTTTGCCAAGCCATTTAATGAACATGGTAAAGTTGATTTGTTAAAAGAGCAGTCTTAAATGTACAAAATGGGTTATAATGTACATAATAGTTTTAAAATTGGACATTCAGCTTTACAAAAAAAATTAGGTTTTTAATTATGACACCTTATTGTATATGGTGATGATACCTGGGCCACGACCCTTCGAGGCCCGTGAGCTTCGAGCATAGAGTATTGTCTAAAGTCCAACTCGAGGCCCATAAAGGGACGCGTGATCCAATCCTAATTAAGGATATTATTGATTCCTACAAGGAAACTACCTCGTGTATACCAATTATACTCGAGTTACTATACATATCAAATAAGGAAAGGAGTTCGAATCCCATTAGAGATCGGATTCTCCTCCCCTATAAATACACAGGTCTGGTAAGCCTTCATTCTATTCAATACACTCTTGACACAAGGCTTATACTAACTTAAGTATCGGAGTGTTTACCCTCCGGACACCGTGGGCATTGTCTTGCAGGTCGGACTCGGTTCAAGGGATCATGAATAGAGACTTCTATCGGTGGAAACATATCCATCAACTAACTAGTCTCAACATGTATAAAGTGTCAAAAAATTAATAAACAAACGCGAGATTCACAATGAAAGATCAAAATTTAACTTTAAGAAACAGGATTTTAGTGAATAAAAAGGTTTATGAAAAATATCACAAGATTTGGTTGAAACATCAACTAATGAAAATGAAACATCAAATCTGGTAGTTAAACCATACGAAAGACATCACCATGCAAACCGGCAGCGTAGGCACCTACAACGGTGCTTCTGGGTGCGATCAGAAACCTAAAAACCATGGCATACATTGTCATCCTTGTGTAGAAGCTATCTTCTTCTTTTTTTGTAAAACTATATAATAAAAAAAACCTATTTTAAACTAAAAAGATACATAAAATTGCGTTTGAAATTGTTGACTACTACTACAATAAAATGCACTGTTATTCTCATATCACAAGCTATTATTTTTTTTGTAAATCTATAAAAAAAAAAAAGCCCTGTTTTAAACCAAAAAGATATATAAAATTATGTTTGAAATTTTTTACTACTACTACAATATTAATATAATATAGGATAAAATGCACTGTTATCATCGTGTTACAAGCCATTTATTTTTCTTGTAAAACTATAAAAATCCCTATTTAAAACCAAAAAGATATATAAAATTGCATTTGAAATGGTTGACTACTACTACAATATTAATATAATATAGGGTAAAAAGCATTTATGCGCCGAATTCTTTATTTAGTGCACATATACCTCAGTTTTCAAATGGGCACTTATACCCTCCTAGTTTTTTAAAAGTGCTCAGATACCCTTATAGGCGGTGATTGACAAAGTGATAATTATATGTACACAAATAAAGGATCGGGGGTATGTATACACTTTCAAAACATTGAAGGATATAAGTGTACTAAAAAAATTAGGGACATAATGCACTTTATTTTACAATATAACTAACCCATGGTGAAAACATGGCCGAACCAGCACCTCCTTCGGACATATCAGAATTGGCCCCTCAATCAATAATTTAGGTATGTCAACATCCCACCTAGTTGAAGAGGAAATTACAAACAGTTAGAGAAGAAGAAATTGATTCTTTAACTTCACTAGCTTGTAACAAATTTCCCTTTAAAATTATATGTTACATGCTCCCATTTCTCTATTTATGACGCCATAGTTTTTTAAGTGCTTGGATATAGGTAAAAAAATGATTGGATGAAATTGAATTTAGAAATTAAAAATAGAATGAGCGGATAAATTTAAAGAGATCTTGTCAAAAATGGAAAGTATGTCATTTAAAAAAAATCTCAATTAGATTAGTGTGCCACAAATTGATAAACAAAGGGAGTAGTATTTTTTTTTAAATGTAAACCATCGAATGAGGTGTCGAATATATTGTTATACATGTTCAAAAGTCATTTTGAGATTAAATTTGTGCATCATATATACACATATATATATACACATATATATATATATACACATATATATATAATTGAGATCATGTGAGAACACTCATCTTAGGTGAGAACACTCAATTATGTGAGAACACATTCTGACCATTCAATCACTCAATCTAATGGTTCTAATATAACACTAGACTGATAAAATTCGCGGGTCCTTATCCCGGGTCATATGCGTGAAACTCGGGTCATAAAACAAGACTCTTCACAGTGAAGGATGTCAATCGCACTCAGCGCAGGTGGTGGGTTATGTCACTAGAGCATCGCCCTTTCCAGAAGGGGCGTATGTGGGTGTGGCCTAGATTCCATCAACTCTTGCAAGCAATTGCCTTTCTCTAGAAATGGCTTTCTGGGCTCAATCTTCTCCGGTATGTTATCCATCGGTGATGCAATGTCATTTTTTGTCAAAATTGGAAGATGAAAAACTTGTGTAGGAATCCTCTCTGATTATGACATTATAATTTGAAAACAATGGCCTCCTCTTACCTGCACTTGAGCCAACAAAATATTCTAATAAATTCAGCCCAGAATATGTTTGATAAAATTCCTCACCCAAATATTTACTCCTAGAATGTTTTTGTTCGGTATTACTCTTCCAGTGAAGAGCCATTTGAAGGGTTCTGATGTTTGTTCGAATACTTTATGATGGTTAACAACTCTCGGACTAAGTTTATTTACTCTTTTGTGATCAAAGCATCCGGTCACAATTTTGGAAAGAGGTTCAAGGGATGGTAGTGAAGTTAGAATCTGCTAATGCACATGTGTAGTAATGGTACTGAACTCAATGTGTTTTTTGATAGATCATTAGATGCAACGATCTTAGATTATATGTACCGGAAACTCTGGTGCAATTGTCTCAGCGTTGAGGAGCTAGCGGGTGGCGACGAGCTGGGACCGAGCCATGGAGGGAAGGAGGTCGTTGGCGCCAAGGAGGGCGTGGAGGGTGGCACTGCCATTGAGGATTTCTTTGCAGTGGGATTTTGGTAACTAATATATTTGTAGTGGGATTTTGGTTATAGTTGTAGAATGTTCTTGTTGATGATTTCCACAGTTTTTTTTGTTATTAATCTATCAAATATGCTTAACAAATTTCAGGTTCAGTGAGAAATCAAGTTCTCGGTCCTATGATTCAAGAAAACCACGATTTTAGCATTCAAAATGAGAATTTTCCAGCTTTACCCGGATTTAGAGGTACTCCACATTATCTCCCTTTCCTCTCTTTTTTGTTTTGTTTGGTTTGTTTGGGTATTTTGATTACAATTTGTACACTGAGCTGTCTACAATCCCGTTCTTAGTACTTACATTTTATGTGGATTTGAAGGTGGAAATGCTGACTATACTATGGATCAATAGCAGAAAGAACAAGCTCATGATAGTAATGTTCCCATGATTCAGCCTCCACAGTTTTCTGCAAAAGTTATTCTATCTTGTGCTAACACTAGTCTTTAGCATTATTGTAATTAATGATTCATATTGGTTGAGTTTTTATTTCTATTTGGATATCTCCATCAGATGGAAAGTTCCGCAGGTTTTAATCTTGGGGCTCCGTACTCGTCACATAGCCACAACAACAACCACATACACCTTTAGCAACAACCACATATGAGGGTGTGGAGGGTGGCGCTTCCATTGAAGAGGGCGGGGATTCTGATGACGGTAGTGGTATTTGGGGACACATTTTTTACTAGCGTGAGTAGGTGGGTGATGCAGAGCTAAATTTGAACGGTGTCACCTCAGCTGCTTCCTGGGCTAAGAGTAGGCACAATTCTCCAAGTTATGCTTGTAAGTGTTTCAAATTATGCTCATTGGTGATTGAAGTTATGCTCGGGATCCTTTTTAATAGTTGGTTGGTCTATGTATTTATAGCACCATTGTCACCATTCATAATAGAAGCTTCCAGTTATAAAGTACTGATTTTATGTGCTTTGAATTGTACATGTAGGTGCTTAAAATATATATTGAAGGTGCCTTAAATGTTACTTGAAAGTGTTTCAACTATACATAAAGGTGTATGTGCTGTAGTGCTTGAAATTATTCATAACATTGCTGAGGAACGAGGAAGTGGTTCAGTGAAGCTGCATTTGTCACAGGCCTTAGAGTTCAGTGGTGCTTTGAGCTGTACTTATAGGTGTTTCAAGCATAAATTGAAGGAAATTGTGTTACTTTTAAGAGTGTGCTTTAGGTGTGCTTCAAGTATACATTAAAAGGGCTTCAAGTATAGTTTGAAGGAACTTAAAGTATTACATATAGGTGCTTAATGTTTTGCTTGTAAGTACTTGGAGTATATGTTATTGGTGCTTTAATTTATACTTGTAGGTGCTTTGATTTGTACTTGTAATGTGTTCAAGTATACATTGAATATATTTTAAATTTTACTTGTAGGTTATTCAATTATACATTGAATTTGCAATAAATTATAATTGTAGGTGTTACAGATATACATTTTGAAAGGCGATGCCACAAGTGCTTTAAATTTGTGTTGTTTGAACAATTCGAAGGTATAAAAGCCTAATGGAGAAAATCTCTCTTCTCTTCTAGCATCATGTTCTAGTTTACCTAATCGGAAGCTAGGCAAATGCTTACACGAGTTGGACAATGAGGCACACGATAAAAACCAGGTTAGTAAAAGCAAACCTTTTCAAACACTTGTTCATGGAAAATATGTTACAAGTTTGGCATACTGTGGTTAGTACTTAAACATCTCTAAGTACACTTTTTCTAGCTTGTTATTGAAGCACTTACAAGTAATACTTGAAGCACCCACATATTAGAACAAAAAACACTTCTATACTTGAAGCACCTATAATTTATAGCATGAAGCACCTTTAATATACACTTTAAGAACCTACAAACTATAACTTAAAGCACCTTCAACCTACACTTGAAGCACCTATAACTATAGTTTAAAGCACCTTCAATCTACACTTGAAGCACCTACAACTATAGCTTAATGCACCTTCAAATTACACTTGAAACACCTACAACTATAAGTGAACACCTTAAATAAAACTTCAAGCAACCATAAATTATACTTGAAGCACTTTCAACTATAAGTTGAACCACCTTCAACTATGGGTACAGATGATGGCTACATGAGCCGGTACTCCAAGGCCTGTGACAAATGATGCTTCACTGAACCACTCTAGCTCCATAACACCGTGCACTTCCTCGTTCCTCAGTAATATCATCATCGTAAATTGCATTTACTGAATATAAACCTGAAGCAATGTATTAACCTGAGTCAATGCATTTATTTACAGAATATAACCGAAATTTGTTTAATAAACCTGAAGCTCCTATTCTTCATTGAGGTAGAATAAACCTAAAGCAACGCTTGTTATAATCTGAAACCTCTGATCCCAGTTTAGTTAGGGCCACATAGACACTTGTCGAGGCTATCATTCGACATGTACTCGTAAACCAACAAAAAATTTCCTCTATGCCGATAGTATCCTTAAAGCGGGATTAGATTACGATGACTCATTTGATCAATGCTAAATATTTCTATGACAAATTCCCCCATTCCCTGTCTGGATTCATGAGAGATTCTCTTCACAACAATCTGAAACTTATTTTCATGAAAAATTCCCTAATACACACTTTCGAAACTGCCCCTCCCTAGCAGTAATGTATCATTAAACCCTTTTGTAGACACATGTATAGATCCTTAAACTTGGACTTGTGAAGTCCATATGCAACCTCCCAATCCTCAAGAACTTCAGCAAACTTTTTCTTTGTCCTCACGTGATAAATCACTCCAGAGACAAACACTGCAATAAGTAACAAATAAACAAGAGGCACTCCAGATGTTACAAGGTAGGAAACTTCGGTTAATCTCAATAGAACCCTATACCGAGCTTGTAAATTGGGTGGATATTAAAATCTACATGAAAAAATACACAGATATAAGTGAACAAATTCATACTAGAAAAGAACAATTCCCAATAAATTCAAGTAAAGTAATCTAAATTCAACGTTAAAAACACTATAAACAGCGACAACTAAAATAGAAACCTACAGGTTGATTACGAACACCAATTTGCGAGTAGCGAAGATAGATTCATGATCATCCACGTTGTATGCCATTTTCACAGCCTTTCCCCACCACCGTGAACGACCCTTTTTTCTGCTTAAACTCTTCTGCGACAGGCGGCGGAGCCGGGCATTGTAGAATTGCATATCGCGCACTGAATTTCAATGGAAAAAATTGCTATAAGTAATTGGCAATGAAAGTTTATATTCGGGCATAAGCCATTGGGAGAAATAATGAAATCGGTGGTGGGCGGAAAGGGAGAGATTGGGGCAGTAGTGAATCACTGGAGCTTAAAGGGGGAAATAGCTGGAGCACTGGGTTTTGGGTTTATGACCCGCAATAATAATCTGCTAGTAGCAGTTATATTCGTTACAATCAAATATCAGCCATTATATTAAATTATCGACAACTTAGATTTTTTTCTCACATAAATATGTGTTCTCATCTGAACCCTCCCATATGTATATATTTAAAACTATTCAACATGAAGAAGAAGCGTGCAAAAACTAGAATGTTACACATGAAAATAGAATTTGAATCTAAAACACCTTTAGCTTTGCAAGAAGTAAAATATCAATTAATTAATCCTTATTCTTATTGACTAAAATGAACCGATATTAACTACACTGAACTGATACTAACTAAATAGAATATTATAAAAATTTAATACTATGAATAATTAAAATGAACTAAATTTAATTAAAGTGTAGTTAAATATAATGCGAAAAATAATAGATTGTAATTAAGAAAAAATATTTGACTATTATCACATTTTTCAACATTTATAGATATTGTTAATTGACGGAACCTCTTTTTCATAAACTCTCTATAATACTACTCCTCATCCTACGAGAATTGACATATTTACTTTTTTCAAATTAAATTTGGTAAACTTTGATCCCAAATATATAAACTAATATAATTAAAATAAGATTCATCCAAACATCTATTTTATAAATATCAGGTTTTTATGTGAAATTGTTGTATGTATGTAAGAGATACTTACATTCAAACGAAACCATTTAAAACTGTTAAAAACTAAATGTGTCAACACTCACGGGATGGAAATAGTATGCACCATGTACCTTTTAGTAATAAGAGCCTATATTATACCAATAGTGCAAGCATAAGAATTATGGTTCTTAACTTATTTTACCCCAACAATTCTCATAACCCCCAAAATTGTCAGAGGCTGCCTAGCTGCAACATCTGCGGCGTCATCCGTGGCAGCCTTAGGGTGGCAGCTGCCCTCTTGCCGCCTTTCTTAGCCTCTCTCATTTCAACATCATCCGGCATCACTTCCACAGTAGGGCTAAATGAGTCTGATTCACACATACTTGAATTAGCTCGTCTCATTTCCAACATAATAAACAAACAAATCGACCAAATAAGGCCTTGTATCACAAACGATTGCACGACGATAATGCTCCCTTCATAACTGTAAAGTCTAGAATTATTTAAGTTTGCAATTTGTGGAAAGTATGCAAATATGGAATGTTGTGTTGTAACATAAATTTTGGTATGGTTTGCATGAAAAGGAAGATCGATGTTGAAATCCGAGAAGTATATATTTCATCCTAATTGTATTTGATTGAAGAATATATTAATTCCTATATTTATGGGATTGGATTAGATTTATGGAATGAGGATTGATATGGAATTTTGGATATAGTTAGGATATGGATGAAATATTATAATTCTTTATTTTAAGGGATTAGATTTGGTAATTCCTATCTCCAGGGGATTTGATTATTATCAGAATATTTCATGGAGATAGAATTATATTCGCACAAGGAACTTGATGAGTGTGATCGAGCTTATATATTGTGAACATTTTGACTGAGCTACTTACGAATTTTAATAGAAGAAAATATGCATCCATATTTTATCTATCGAGAGTAGCCAAGAGATTTATTTGTGTTCCAACATGATCAATACACTGTTGATCTAAGTTCAGAATTGGGAGCCTTAATTCCTCGAGAGGAGAATATCTTGCGTCGACGAGTATCGAGGTCAGAGGGAGTTTGAGTAAGGCGGATCGGTAGCAATGGGAGCTTGCAAAATCCACTCATTGTCATTAGAAAATATAAGTATAGTTGTATGGCGTGTATTGTACTATCTTATTCTTATTAGTGGATTTATTCTGAACTGGGTCAGGCTGTGCAGATGTAGGTGATTTTTACCGAACTACGTAACCAAGTCTTGTGTTCGTGTTTTACATTTCATTACATACATAGTTATATAATTTATGTTAGAACATAGTCGTCATAATTGCTAAATTTAGGTAAAACCAAATTTCACTTGGTATCAGAGCAAGGTCACTTACTCTTGCATGATATAAGCTACAGTTAATTCTGCATGACACTATATATCTCATCTGTACAACTACCTAAGGAGTAGGTGAGGATATTAGGAACGGTAAGGTGCAAGGTTTTCAAGAACAAGTTGTGGGGCAAGTCTTACTTGGTGAGCGAAAGGAGTGCGATATTGTTAGGGACAACTCTATCTCTAACTATTTTTGATGATGTTGTATCCGGCTCAGAGCCACCTAGATATCAATCACTGTCACTACCATAGAAAGACCCTTCAAGCCATAGCCGAAATCATTCCTTGCCGCCTCGAAGTAACGATGTTTGATTTAGTGTAACCACCTTTTGTGGATTTGTTTTAGGATTACCTTAGGAACCACTTTCTGGATACTATCACTGGTACTTTTGTGGATTTCGCAACTATTAGAATTGTTGGCCTATTCTTGTTTCACACGAATAGAACACCTTCTACCTTTTGTACTTCCAGTATTGTCTATTAGGCTATTAAACGCTCTTAGGTCCTACATACGAAGTATTTCATTTTGTAACTTGATTCTCATATTATTCTATCATAATGTTAGTTATCCCTACTCGTTCCTGATATAATTTATGTCTACAATATCAGATTAATATTTTTGGCCGCGTTCGTATCGACCAAATTAGTTCTTATTAAATTTATTAGAGCATACTATATTCAACGTATTAGTACTATTGTTGTAACATTGAAGAACAATGGTAACTTCTTTTCCATATGACTAAAGCAAGCATGAAAAACTTCAACTAAAATCAAAGTAGCATTCATACAAATCCATCCGCCAAATCGTAACAAAATTACATAACTAACAACATACACATTACAAAAGTACATAATGAGACTACGCACCAACGACTAGCATCTACGGATTAAAATCAAACACTACAACAATCCTAACATGTTTGCACCCTACAACACAAAATTCAATGCCCTAATACTTGCAGGAAAATTGAAACTGTTTGCAGGGGAAACAAAACCTTGACTAGGGGCTACCATATAGAGTTCAAACTCATTGAAATAATCCATGTTCAATACCATTTTACGGGCATCATATTATCGTGGCAACGAGCTGAAAACAGCATCTTTTCCTGACTCAACGACATCCGCCACAACCCACCCATACCAATTATGTTCTCTATATCGATAATACAATCTGCTCAAATTTCTCGCAGTTCTAGACATTAACACCCCGGTTTCACATTTGCACACTTTGCACGGTATGCTATCCGGCCTCACTCGATTCACACTATAGCTTGATGAATCCATTATGCAATTTTTCAAAATTTTAAAAAGCACGCATCAACCCGCAAAACATCAATAACAGTATGCAAACCTCGTTAACACAAAAACCAAAATAAAAAAAACAATAAATTTTCCCCAAAAACTAGGGTTCAATCGAGTGAATTTTGGATTACCTAGTGTGAGTGTACTGCTATTGAGGAGCTTTTATGGAGAAGACAACGATGGAATTAATGGCAAACTAGAGGGGAAGGAAGAAGAAGAAAACGATGGGTGTAGGATGTGCCACCAAAAACTAAGGTTCATATATTATTACCTAAAGGCGGTGAACGACAACAAGGTGGGGAAGCAAGATCATAACTAATGGCTAGCAAGGGAGGGAACCAAGGAAGAATAAGAAAATGATGGTCGGAGCAGGCACTGTCGCATTCCGGAAAGAGCAGAGAATGAAGAGAGATAGGTTCACTTTTTATTTTTGTATAAAAATAATATTTAAGTAAAATATATAGTATATAGGGAGGGTAAAATGGAACTTTTTAAAGCTGAAATGTCCAAGGGAAAATTAGTCTTTTTACATCTAGTCAACTATAAAAAATTTAAGTCAATGTCAGAATCTGGCCTAGATTGGTACAATTCATCATTTTTTGGCACTTTCTAGTTTTACAAGGTTATATTGACACTTTGACCCTAAAGGTAGTGTTAGAAAAGAATTTATCCCTATTTATTATATTATTAATCATCAATATAATAATTGTATTAGTTCAGTTTAATGTGCACAAAGCATAAACAAAACTAAAATTAGAAAATTGAAATTGGCAAGGGTGAAGAAAATGTAATAAGAAAATGTATGAAGAATGCATCATTTATTTGAATGGAAAAGTCAAAAAATAATGTATGGATTAAGAGATCAAATGGATATATGGATTAAGAGATCAAAAGGACATATGGATTAAGATATGAGGATGAAATTCATTTAAAAAATAAGGTATATATAAGGGTGGATGTTAAATATTCACGAGGAAGCACAACAATTGAACAAAAATTGAAAAACTCAATGTGTATGAATTCAAAGATGTAAGTGCATTAATCAAGGGAGCTAAATATGAGAGTAGATACAACATTAAATAAGGATACATTTTAAGGGTGACATATAACAAGCTGATGTGACTAAGTGTTGAGATGACATTTGGCAAAGTTGGCATGGCTAAGTGCGGAGGTTACACTTGGGCAAGAGTTGCTCTTTTAGTACGATTTATAGAGTTGCTCGTTTAGTATGATTTATAGAATTCGTTGTTTATTCAATTTCGGTTGATGTTTAAATGTATTATGTTATTGTTTAAGTTCTACTTCCTCTGTCCCTCTTTTAGTGTCTTACTTCCTCTTTTTTCACTATTCAACGGTGATTTTATGATTTTAATATCTTAAATTATGTTTAAAATAAATTATGAAAATTAAATATTCTAAAAATATGTGTTACGATGAATGTAGCAGTATCTCATGTGATATTT
>JAUOBV010024424.1:0-23886 GCA_032360425.1 Rubia occidens
GTGCATATCTTCCTGAGCTGTCTCCAGGAGCTGTTGTTGGGGGAGAAGGCAATATCCTGGCAATTGTAGTTGAGAATATAGCTGAAGAGGAAATATGGCCTGTTAGCAAAGATTGTATCGTGTTCGTTCATCACCTTCTTTGCAATCTCCGCGGAGGAGACAATAATCGTCGGCACTTCTCCCATGCGGAGGTGTAGGAGAGGGCCATATTTCTTTGCCAAATCGGAAAGGATACGATGCGGGAGAGGGCCGTTGAGCTGGTGAAGGTTTCCGATGATTGGGAGGGGCTTTGGCCCGGGAGGAAGCTTAACAGCTTTGGGTTTAAATACTAGCTTGGCTACCATGAATAAGAAGAGCACGAAAACGGAGAGGGATATGAAGAGGTTCTCCATGTTTGATGAATGATGAGATGTTCAGGTAGCTCTAGCTTAGTGAGAAAGGAAGGTTGAGTTGATACTTTGGCAGAAGCTGTGAGGGTTTCGTATTTATAGTTACAGTTTTACTGTGGCGGCTCAATATGGTGTTCAAACTAGTACGAATATGGTGGGAATGGGATAATTTATTTGTGGTTCTACTGAGTCGGTTGACTGGAACTTCTTTTTTGGCGGCAATTATTAATGTTCATATCATAAGGTAATGCAAGTAATGTCACGTCTTCTTTCATTTCATTTTTCTTTTGAATAAAGTGTGTTTGAATCTGCTGCTTTTTACATGGTTATTCGACTCGTACAAAACATGAAGAGAAAGATGGATAAATCCTCTATTTTTTCTTTAAAAATTGTAATTTAAAACAATTTAAATATTATATGTACAAGTTAAAATAAGTAATAATGTGTATTTTAAAGTAAAAATATTTTTAAAAATATAATATAAAAATACATTTTAGATATTTAAATTTAGCATGACACTGTATAGGTTTAAAAAATAGCGTAACTTATGAACACTAGATCTGCTCCTAAAAATCACAAATCATAAAAATAGCTTTTTGCAAAACACTCCCTCTGTCTCCAAATGCAGTGAGATTTATAAATTGACATATTTGACATAATTAGTTTTATTAATTTTAATTAATATTTTATTTTATCAAAAAATTCTATTGTTTAGTGCATATAGTTGAAAAATAATTAATGACTACAATTTAATTTAATTCAAGATTCAATTTAACTATTCATTTAGTCAAAACTTCTTAACTTTGATCACAAAATTGAATTGATGTTTAAGTGTAAATATTATTGTATGATACCTTATTAGATTCATTATAAAGTATATTTTCAAAGTATAAACTTTTCACAAATTTAATTATCTCTAATGAAAAATATTAATAATCAAATATTTTTTAAATCAACCGATAAAAGTCAAAATGTGCAGATTAAAATTAATGAGACATATGGAGTAACACATGCATTTAAATTAATTAATTGTGACATGTACAACCCTTGTAACCAGGGGCGGATCTACCGCTTAGCCCCCACAAAGACGAAAAATTATGAGAAATTTGGGTAGTAAAAATATTTTTATAAAATATCGACCCACTTTGAATATGGAAAAATTGAGAATTTTTTATACTGATAAATCAACCCCCACCACGTATGTATCCTGGCTCCACCTCGACTTGTAACTTTAGGAGAACAACTATTTCAATGTATCAAAACTGATGTTTTTCCCAAAACTGATGTTTTTCCCAAAACTGATGTTTTTCCCAAAACTGATGTTTTTCCGTAAACTGAAGTCATTTTGGGACAAACCATCACGTCAAGTTTTCTGTCCAATTAAATTGGTCTTGGAACAATATGTCAAATTTCAATTAATGCGATCTCAAGAAGACTAGACCAAAACAACCACTGGTCAAATATAGGGTAAGATTAACATGACAAGTAAGACTTTCCCAATACAATTAGTCTGCTCAAATTATATTTAAATTTCAAACAATTGACCTAAAATTTTATTTTATTTTATTTTTGAAAATAATCATTCATACATTAGTGTAGGATGAGGTAATTAAAGAAGATGACTTCTCTGGTTCCGCTTTAAATCCTCTTACGATCAAAGGTCGTTCTAGGAAACTCCTTTAATCTGTCCCATTAAATGCGGTTTTTTGCCGCCTTTGTCGTGGTTGGGCAACCGCCTTTAAATAGGTTCCTAACTCGGAACGTGAACGACCTCCTCAGGTACTGTTAAAGTTCCGGTATCGGAACTGTAATTCAGTTCCTGTACCTAGAGTAGGCTTGGACCTTGTGATTATGTTCCTGAATCGTGTCTATATGCCGGATATAAACTGATTTTTGAACGAGTGAGACTCTTTTTTTGCTTATTTTTTTCCGAGTTTGTAAGATAATTCGTCCCCATTTGTTCCAATTGATGAATCGGTCATCCTTTCTTGGTAATTTATTGGCACACTCTGAGAAGCATCTTTCAAGTTCGGAAGAGCTTTCGGGTGAAATGGTCAAAATCTATATTCTCTGTATAATCCGGCCAACAACAGCCTCAAATCACCCCTTCTGATTCCAATAAATTGTCAAATTATCGTGTAAGGCTTCAAAAATGTATAGATATCGCTAAGATAGCACACTACTACAAATTAGATCTATCGTAACACTTTCTTTGCAACACTTATTTAAATGTTACAATAGTTTATAAAATGTTACTTAAACATTTGAAAAGTGTTACATAAATATTAAAGAGTGTTACCTAAATCTTATAGTGTTACGTTAGATCTAATGTAATATCGCATAAGGTAATACTTGTAAAAGCGTTACAATAGGTTAAAAGTGTTACAATAGCACCTAAAATAACACTTTTACAAGTATTACCTTAGGCGATGTTACATTATACCTAACGTAACACTTTCTAAAATTTAGACAACACTTTTTAATATTTATGCAACGGTTTTCAAAAGTTTAAGTAACACTTTATAAGTCATTGTAACATTTTAAATAAGTATTGCAAGGAAAGTGTCACATTAGTCTTAGTTTGTAGTAGTGACACTTATCTATATTACATAGGAATAGAAATCACGTGCACCTAGATTCTATTTCGATCAAAATGTGTAACTATATTAGCCTACGTAACACTAAACATCATGATTGTATATAGTTCCAACAAAAATCCATAGACAACGTTAATCAAGCGACCAGCTATAGATAGGAACATAATACAAGCAATTTCTATTTCGTATAAAACATGTCACGGTGTTGAGATACATTTTATACTACCACGTCAGTTCTTACAAGATTTGCGATCATACATTTATTAGATGTCTCGCTAAACAATATCTTGCCATGTTGATGTTGTCCGGTGAATAAGGGTTGTATTCCTTTGGAAAAATATGTGGACACAATATAAAAATTATTTATAGTATTGTAGTAGTTTATCGATGAATAAAAATAATTGACATATTTATGAACTAAATATTAACCTTATTAACTTCTAGGTAATCCAACCGTACATCTTTAACGCACTCGATTGCTTATAACATTCCGTAATACCCACACTCCCATGTCGTTGCTTGTTTCTTGTACTAATTCATCTGAATGTAAATTAGTAAATAATTATTAACTTAAAAAATTAGGTAGGTTTAATAATAACAAAGTTCAAACCTTGATTTGAAGTACGCGTAAGTTGTTTTGAACATTGTCTCATCAAATGCATTCTTCAAAATATCCACAAATGCTTGTGAAGGTTTGAAGTGCAATGGATCCATCCAATACACACATTTGTTATCCGGAACAATGAATATCAAAGACCAAAGATCCCTACATCGAAATGATTTTATTAACCAAATATTTCATGATTCCTACATCGAAATATTTTTATTAATATTATTCAAATAGAAAAATCACCTCTCAATATAAGGTGCAATGAAGAATTTTTTATCCTTCCGAACGATGCTTTTGCGTACGTATTCGATCCGCTCTTGTTCCGAACATCCAATTCTTAATTCATTAACGGGAAAAAATAGCCTACCTTTTTATTTTCACTGGCAAAGTAATACATGTACCTTATACATTAAAATATGAATATTAAGTTTCAATATGTATGAAGTTCGATGAAATAGAAAGTTAAATGTGAAAACCAAACTCGCAATTACACTAGAGAGAGGAATATGATTGTTTGGTTGACTTATTCACACCTACATAATTCTTTGAAATCACTCCACAACCTAATGATCTCTTCGTTCCTATGAAACACGTACTCATTCCCTAAGAAGGTGTATGTTGAGTTATGTTTGTGTGGCGAGATCTTGTCAGACAATACGCGAACAAAAGGTGGTGACCCCTTTTCCACTGGTGCTCTTCTCTTTGGATGTTTTACAATTTTTCTACCAGGTTTAATTGCTTTTGTGGGTGTTGACCATATTTCTTTCAAATGGTCGTCCTTCTCCGGATCGACGTAAACAAGATACCGAGGTCATAGGAGGAACATTCCTTGGATGGGTTCTACGTTCTTGTAATCCCCACTGGGAATTGACAAAGTCCTATTGTTCATGAACGATTTCGCTACCGAAACCCTTGCAATTCCATATCGGATCGGTTTGGAGTGATGATATCGCATCGATTCGTAATAAATACCATCTGCCACATGGAGCGGTGTACCCTTTTCACCAAACTCTGTGAAAAGCTCGCACTATTGATTACCCTATATAAAATATATACTTCCTACTTAATAATGTTCCAACAATGAAAGAAATTAGATACAAGAAGGTCGCACTTTTTTCTTGTTGGATAAGATGGCCTTATCTAAGGTTTCTTCAAATATTGTTGCCTTCGGTACTCAATGTTCCCCGGATAGTGATGAGACCCCTTCCAAGGGGGCTCCTAATCGCTAGTTAGATCCTCTATATTTTTGGGTATAGGAAGACCAGTGTGTTTCATTAATTTTTGGATTAAAATTTCTTGTTTCTCTAATCGCTTGTCTAGTATAAAGGCCTTCTTTTTTTAAAACTTTGATTCTTGAGGGCTTATCCATTGTGTAAGAACACACAATTTCAAAAACCTCTCTTTGTGTCAAGAATGCACCCACCACTAGTGTAAAACCCTCTAATAAAAGCGGTTATATTAGACCATTAAAGGCGGTTTTCTTGTGCCTTCTCTGGCTCCGCCTTCCATTGTCCATCAAAAGAAGGCGGTTTCAAGAACCGCCTTAAAAATGCTAACAAAGGCAGTTAAACCCCACCTTTAAATTGTTTCCGAGTTTGGAAACTATGTCATAGCTTCCGAAAAAACTACCAGAAATAGCGAGGAAAACTCAAAACAGCAACCCGGAACAACAACAATCATTTCAATATCCAGCACCAGTACAAAGGCAAAAAGAAAATGAAAATGAACAAAATGACGGTGTCGATCGATCTTCATGGAAAACGGCGAACTAAGGACCCAATCAGTGGATCAAGCTTCCCGGAGAACGATGAAGGAAAGCCTCACGGAGGAATTCATGGTGGAGAAGAATGACACAGAAGCGTGGAGGAAAGATTCACGAAGGAGCTTTCCAGTGCGGCGGAGGCGTGAGGTTGAACGAAGAAGATGGTGGCGGTGATGGAGGTAGGAGATGGTGGTGGCGTGAAAAGTGAGGGTGCCTACGTGAGGAGTGGGTGGCGACAATGTGAGGATGGCGGCGGTGGAGTTAAGGTGGCAGAGTGAGGGGCTGGTGGAGGGTGGAAGAGGGAAGGATTGTGACTTAGCTAGGGTTTCTGCATATGAAGAGATTTGGGCTTCAGAATTTTCTAAGTGTTTGTTTTATATTGGGCCAAAATGCAAAGCCCATTAAAGGCGGTTCTAAATAGAACCTCCTTTAAATTTAATAGTTGACCTAGGAAATAGTTTTCGAACTCGGAAATGCTTCCGTACCTAAATTAAAGGCGGTTCTAAGAGCGGGACTGCCTTTAATTTATCGCAATTAAAGGCGGAACCTTCTTAAATTAATTTTGAATCGGCTTTAAAATGAAAAAATAGCCTAAGAGCTATTTCTGAACTCGAAAATTATTTCTGACCCCAATTAAAGGCGGTTCCAATGGAACCGCCTTTTAATGGTGCCTTTAATAGGCCATTCTCTACTAGTACACCCCTTTTTAACGTTTGGGGTGTTCGGATTTACCCGTTGCCTCACACAATGTCCTGTTTGCTAGATGGAGTGAATTACCCCCCAACTTGATCTTGTTTTAATTTCACCTACGTAATTGAAATGAACATTGTAATCGATAAGAAGGTTAAAATATTACAATAATTATAATGTAGTTAGTAAAATTCTTACCACTTTCTCATCAAGTTGAACTGTTGTTTCTTTGACATATCTTCCCTATTTGTTTTATTGAGCCTTGAGGAATAGATCACATCTTTCAATTTGATCCACAACGATTGGTAAAACCGATGCCCTTGCCTCTTCCTCGGATAATCCCCTCTCCATTGCTTAAAGTACATCTCGTTCAAATTGTTCCTTACCAACTCGAGCACCGGCAATGCAGAACCCCACAGATGTTCCTATGTGGAGTTATGTTCAACGATGCAATATGCCTTTTCTCATCTCTCATCCCCTACTTTTTCTCATGAATTCAAAAATAAGAAAATGTAAAACTTATATCAATTTGTGTATGCCCTACTTTTTTTCCCATTCTCTAACGCTTTCTCTTGTGGATCTCCCAACTGTCTGGTTGAATGTGTCTGTAAGTTATCCACGGTTGATCACTTTTTCTATTTGAGAATATGTAATCTCTCGATAGAGTGTACTTGTTTCCCACCAACTTTTGGTGTACATATTCATAACCCTCCTTTTCAAGTCATCCATGTTTTGGACATTGATTTCAAAGGGTTTCTAATGTGACATAAATGAAAAAAAATCAACAAATGCTATCCAACAAATATTGGTCAACAAATATAGAACGATATAATTTTATTAAAACCAAGTTTGTCAAAAACATATTTAGGTTGTTACCTTGCGCTCCATCCATAACGTCTCCTTGTATTGTTTAGGAACTTCATGCCAATTATCATAATGGATGTCTACCCTCGTCCGACCGACCTTCCCTACCCAACTAGACCATTTGGCACGTCCTTCTGACAAGCTACGACCCATTTTATTAAAACCTAGCAAGGAAAATTCCTTACTAGTCATTTTCCTTTCAAGAGTTTTACAATGCATTTTAGCAATTCCCACCTCATCTGACCCCTCCCCGTCCTCATCTTCATCAATTTTTGTCTTGGTATTTCTATTTTTCAAAGAAACATGATCATCACGAGACCTTTTTTTGGACATTTTTATACCTAGCAACACCCATCAAATAAACTCTCTTCCATCGGGTAAACTAAAATATAAAAAATATGAATTTATTTGAATGAAACTAATTTTAGTAAAGTGAATTGATACATTATGATGGCCCAAAATGAGGAAAAAACACAATTTTCCTCATCACAACAACAAACCAAATAAATAAATAGTCTTCGACATTTGTCATTGAGAAAACAATATTTACCTAATCTTCTCCTATGTATGTATGATGATTATCCCAAACTCCAATATATGATCTCAAAAACCTAGCCCAAAATCCACCTTTGATGACATTATCTTTAAATAAGCTTGCACTCCATTCCTAACTAGTGTTAGTGTGGCTAGAAATTGAACTTGGGTTTGGTGGAAGATTTGAGGTTGTTTTGAGAGGAAGAAGAGTTTGGGTTTGAGTGAAAAAATTTGGGGGGGGGGGGAATTCACACCCATTATAACATTAAATGTCCCCTTTCAAAATGCCTTTAATGCCTTGCTATTTGACTCTGTCTAACTTTAGTTCCGAACTCGAAACTGAGTCCAGCCTTTATGAAACTGGGCACAAGGATTTTCCTTAATCGGAAGTACTTCGGCCCTTGAAATAAAGCCCTAGGAAGCAGTTCCAGATTCGGAACCACTATAAGCATATAAAAAATAAAAACAGGATTAGAATCCCCAATTCAAAATATTGCGTGTTATCCTATGCAATTTATTCATTAATTATTAGATTTTTGACTAACTCTTGTGCTATAAATTAGTACCATAAACAGGATAAAACATGGGAGTGCAGCTATTACATAATACTATACGCGGCAGATGTATTCAAGGTGTACAGTTGGATTACCTAGAAATTTACAAAGTATTAAGTTGTTTCTTGTGTCCATGATCGTATATAACTCATAATTTTATTATTTTTAAATTCTCATATTTTTCCAAAGGTCCACAATCCGTAATCACGATATAATATCAACACCACAACAAATTGCTTGGTGAGGCATCTAGTACAAGCCTGGTCCATACCTCTTAAAAATTCTAACTTAGAAGTATAACAAACTCGACTATATTGATGACATGAAATGTGTGGAATAGATTTTGTGTGATTAATATTCCTATCTATAGATTTTTGCTTCGTTAACATAGTCTATATATTTTTGTTAGTTAGTATTATCATATAATGTATTTTCATACAGGTTGAAGCTGTGATATGAGGCTTTTTAGGCTAGTTTCAAATGAAATAGAAAATTTATACCACACCACCCGATAGGACTTTTGAATTTGGAACTTTGTCCCAAGTTCATAATTTCTCTTCTTGAAGAGCTTAATATCAATTCCAAACTCGGAAGTCTCCTCCTAAGCATAACCTTTTTTAAAAAAAAACAAACCAACTACTACTTCCAAAATTGGAACTTCCTAGGATGACACTACTTCCAAACTTGGAAGTTGATAAGAAAAAATGATAATTTATGCATCAAATCCAAAGAAGGGTCGGATTTCACCAAAGGTGCCAATACTAAAAGGCCAGCTCCAACGTATGTCCTAATGCCAGAACTTAGATGGAGTTTCAATACCCGAACTAGCTATATCATCCGATTGATTGACACCTCGGGCATCGTTACATAACCTGGGGCACAAGCACATCAAATATAGAAAGGATTTATAAGTCTTGCTCCCTTACTCATTGCTAACTACTAACAAGAATGAATCGGTAAGTTAGGGTGTTGTCCATAGAAATTTAGGTGTTTATGAGATAGCTTCACAAAGTTCACACATAAGCATCACCAAGTGTGTGTGTGTGTTTGACATAGAGAAAATGGGGGTTTTGTTTTGAAAGATTTCAGCTAAAAAACTATGATCATATCCACATAAAAGAAATATAATTCTATTTAATGCTATATCACATGATGCAGAGACATTGATTCCCTTGGAACTCCCTTGGTCTGTCACATCATGTTGGTTTCCTCAAAATATCACCTCTTCCCCGTATAACAAGAGTTGCGCTTTAACTACCATCTCTAGCCCTTATTCCGGTGTTAATAAACCTGTGAATGCACACAGTAATTAAACCCTGGAGTAGAATGGGCACCAGGACCAACACTATGAATACCCATCCTAATCCCATCTTGTGCCACTTAGGACATTATTACCTCATGATAACTCTAGGGGCATTCCCCGCCTAGTTTCTACAAACTTGAGATATAACCTTAGGGCATTCTCCTACGACCCTGATCAAGTCAATAACATCACCCTACTCATGCCGGATGACCCCTCTTATCATTCGCAAAATTACCCAACCTTTAATCTAATTGATGGCACATGTGTCGTCAGCGACATCCTGGTTACATCTCTCAAACAAATCGACATGGAAGCATAATATTCCTTGGTTCATTCTCGAGCCTAGAACTAAATCATGCAAGGAATTAAACTAAGTGTACATTCTAATCTCATTCTTCACACAATCATATCAAGAAGCATAAGAACAAATTAAGCATGATAATAGCATAAATATAGACATGAATCAAACGATTTAGCAAATTATAGCAAAACATGTTTACAAAAGATCTGAAGCATAAATCTAATCAAAATAATGAAAACTCAAAAACAAATATATAAAAATCCACAGCTAAGCTTTGGTTTTCCTCAATAAGCTACTTGTTCGATTCCTCCAATTCAGAGACAGCCATGCGTCATATTTAGATTGCCACTTTGCTATCAATGGATTAGTGGAAGAAAGCTCAGCCTTAATAGTATCGAGCTTCTGATAGACCTTGTCAACATGAGCCAAAGTCTAGTCCAATATTCTTCTTTTATGTTGCAACTCAGCCACACTAGTAGACAGAATCCACCTTCCTTCTCGTTTTTTATCACATATTTTTTGCAACTCATCATGCTAGACGCAACAAGTAGGCCTCAATTTTTTGTACTCACTCTTTAACCTAGTAATAGAAGCCTCATAGGCATTTATCCTTTGGTCCCATGACGATGCAAGATCTAAATATTGGGTCATCAAAATTCTCAAAGAACCTCTTACACAACATACAAACCTTTCTATTTGAGGTGAAAGATATCTAATTCTAGTATCTTAAATAGTTCCACAAGCTCATCTAGGCTATCACGTACGGTTTTAACCAAGGTCACATTGAAAAGAATGACCCATCCGGGGTCGAGCATGATTAGGTTCCCTGATATAAATGAACTCGGCAACGGAATTACACGCAATCTAGAACATAGAAAGTGACTTATACACTATATCTATAATATGAAAAATCATATACAGGCCAAAACACATTGCTCTCTAATAGCTCTCTACAGTAGGACATCCATAGGGGAATTCGATATCAACAACCAAAAAGCATCCACTCTTGCCACACATGACAAGAACCTAAAAAGAAATGAAAAAACAAGGGAAAAAATAACAACACATCAGTGGAAGACCCACAACAAGAATCTAGACAACAAGAATTTAACTATTAATAATACAACAAATGCATCATCATTCACAAACTTGATCATTTGAGGGTGAATTCCTATTGTCCCCTATAATAGTAACATCTGCAATTAGAAAGTCAGGTTTCTGTACATCCATGGTTCAGGTACGTAATTTCTCCATGTTGATCATTTCCATATTCCCTTCCAAGAAATCCAAGAGAGGAAAAGAGAAATCTTTATCATCTACCTTATCCCGATATAGTCGATCAACTTAATTCCTGCGCCATATTAAGCCTCATCTTATATCAGACATGACGAGAAGATTACATACACTACTAGGGTTAGAAAACCATATCAACTCATTGCATAGGTATCTCCGATTTCATAAGCGGCATTTACAATCTTAGATATAAACTCGCAAAATCTCCAGGACTGTAAGACCCATTGAACTCGACCCAAACATAACTATTAGAAATAGACCTTGCTTGCTTCAAACGCTTGATCTCATGTACCTGGCGTAAAAACTCTTTCTCTGACAAATGGAGGTGTTCACGGGCACCATTGAATTCGGCCTTTATTTCGCTAAGTTCCTGAACAAGAGGCTCTATCTCTTTTACACAACTTGTGAGAGACGAAGAATCAACAACAACCTACAAACCAGTATTTACATCATAAAATAAAGCACAAGCACAAAAAACACAATCAAACTGTGAAAGCATACTATGGCATAACGGGCAGACACATCAATGTGACCAGTCACCCGTTCATCAGGTCCAATTCTCCCCTGACAGACAGAGAAAGTAGAGGACATCTTCATAATTATTTTTACATTATCGAAAGAAGAATCCACACTTACCTGAAGGTCACATTTCCTTCCTTGGCCCACGGTCTGAGGAATTTCAGCACCCATAATCTTAGCCTTGATTGGAGGGAAAACAATAGATGGCACGGAAGCACATATTATCGATTGACCCAAAGTGAAAAATGATTGAATACACACAGAGAAACATTAACATATCTCAAGTTGATAACCTTGGATAACACAACTCACAAGATCTGAAAAATAAATCTCACCAATATCACATATGGGAGATGTCAGGGGCTTTTTTAAGAAACACTAAGCGGAAGCAGCATAGTTACACAATCATTCAATTTTGGTATGTACAATACGACAGGACCATAACAAGTTATCACACCAGGAAAAAAAATGAATTCGCTAAGTTCTACGTACTTCTCACCTTTACCCTCTCTGTTCTCCGTGACTATGGGATCTTATGGTATAGGATAGGTAAGTACGCAGGAAAGCAGGAGTGCGGAGCACCACACATAGTAAACTCAGAATTAGCGGTCCGACGGTGTCCCAAGTTTGGAAATTTTTTACTAGGCCACCACTGAACACGTGAATTTCACTCCAAAGTTTGAACTTTGTTTGTTCTCAGTTTCGATATCGAAACTTTTTGGCAATTGTTGTTACCATAAAAATTTAGTTCCAAACTCAGAACTGTCATAAATTGATAATACAAAGTTGGGTTACAAAAAATTTGGAAGTTGAATAGGAACCAAAATTTAGGAAGTCATGAGGAACCAATTGAAGAAGGTATGTGCCACATTCATTCCTGGATTGATTATACTAATATATAGTATATTTGTGATGAATTTATGGGTTAGGATTTAGGGTGTATTTAGGGTAATATATTGCATGAATGGGGAAGGTTTGTTTACTCATTCGTTACTTGATTAGGCATATTAGTTGTAGTTGTATGTTGTTCAATTTATGGTGCATGTAGGGTTTAGGTTATTTTTTTGGCTAATTTTTTGAATTGTACTAATATATGACATATGAATGTAAGTGGGTGGTAATTAATTATATTGAACTCACTAGTAACGTTCTTAGAAAATTTTCCCATTACATTCCTTTGATTGAATTATTTATTGTAATGGCATTCGAACATGCATCGAAGAATGGTGTTGTGCATGCACTATATCCATGTAGGGTTTGTAATAATAATGCTTTTTGGGGAGAAAGAAGTTACGTGAACATCTTGTCACACATGGGTTTGATACTTCCTACACTAATTGGGTGTGGCACGGGGAGTTTGGGAGCTGATAAAAGAAAGGAAGCCAGTGATTTAGATGGACATGATGTATTTGATGAGATGGTAGAGGATATCGAAAGATAATTTCACAGGAAACCCGAGGTTCTAGAAGCCTTGCATAATGACAAAAGGATGGCATTGTATGAGAACTATAAACATTCAGTTTTGAGTGCAACTTTGAGAATGATGAACTTGAAGGTTAAATTTAGGTGGACGGATAAAGGGTTGATGGGGACTCTTGAATTAGTTAAGAAACTACTTCCTGAAGGTAATTTTATGCCTGATAGATTGTATGTAGTGAACCAGATTCTATGCCTTGTGGGTTTAGAATTGGAAAAAATTCATGTATGCTTGAATACTTGTATGTTGTACAGGGGGGAAGGAGGATGCGTTACATAAAAATATGTCGGGTTTGCGGTGAGTCTTGTTACAAGATGGAAAGGGGTGAGATTGGCATTGCTGTAGAAGTGGGGTTTGGTTCGAAGAAAAAGACACCGGCTAAATTTTTGTGGTATTCGCCTATCATACCACACTTGAAGAAGTTGTTCGCGTGAAAGGAGGACGCAAAGTTGTTGCGTTGGCATTCATAAATAATTATACCTGAAGATGATGTGATTAAGCATACTTTAGACGGTGAGCAATGGAAGAATCTTGATACCATTTACCTTGCGTTGGGAGCCGATGCCCGATATTTGAGGTTAGATTTATCGATTGATAGAATGAATCCCTTTGGTAATATGAACAACACACATAGTTCTTGGCATATTATGCTAGTACAATCTACCTTCGTGGTTGATAATGAAATGAAAGTATGTGTTGTTGTAGGTGATGATTTCAGGGCCTTAGAACTCGGGTAATGATATAGATGTTTACCTTCCTCCTCTTGTTGATGATATGTTGACCTTGTTTAAAGATGGTATTCGCACGTACGATGGTGTTGCGGAGGATGTATTTACTCCAAAGGCCCTGTTGTTTTGTACAATAAATGATTTCCCCACATATGGATTTTCTCTAGCTACTCGGTCAAAGGGCACCATGCATGTCCTGTATGTGAGAAAGATACTTGTTTTATCAATTGAAGCATGATTGTAAAACTATCCACCATAGGCATAGGCGGCTTCTCCCGGGGGTTACTCATGGTGATCCGAAAAGCAGTGGTTCAACGGAGAAATTGAGGATAGAGAACCGACAATTCCATTATCTAGTGATGAGTTTTTTGAAAGGGTCAGACATTTAGGCAACGAGTTTTGGAGGGGGAAACGGAAGTCGGCATGTGGAGGAAGTTGGTAGAAATGCTCTATTTTATCGACTACCTTATTGGAAGGAATTAGACGCCAAACATTGTCTTCACGTACTGCATATTGAGAAGAATGTGTGCAATTCTTTAGTTGGGAATCTTTTAAATACCCCCAATAAAACCAAACGATGGTTTGAAGGCTCGACTTGATTTGGTTAAAATGGGTATTAAGAAGAGTTTGGGTCTTGCGATAAATGGTGAAGAGTATTATCCCCCCCCCTTATTCCATGTCTCAGTCCAAGAAAAAAACATATTGTGAGACCTCTTAGTTGTGTGAGCGTGCCTATAGCTTACGAGTTGAAGCTGGTCGGATTGAAATCCTATGATTGCCACAACCTTATGCAAGAATTGAATGACATTGGCATAAGCTCGTCACTGCCTCCTCATGTAAGATTGCCCATTATGAAACTTTGTTTGTTTTCAAGAGTACTTGTGCAAAAAACGTTAGTGTTGCTAAACTTCACTGTTTGTCAGCGATGATTGTGGAAGTTTTGTGTCGTATGGAGATGTATTTTATTCCATCATTCCTTGACATAATGGTTCATTTGATCGTTCATTTGGTCCGGGAGATTAAGCTATACAGTCTAGAATTCTTGAGATGGATGTACCCGTTTGAAATCTTTGTGTATTTTGTGAAGAACTGATATAGACCCGATGCAAGTATTGTGCAACGTTATGTGGCAGAGGAGGTAATCAAGTTTTGTACTGATTATTTTAAGGATGTAGATTTTGCCGGTGTTTTGAGATCCAGACATGAGGGAGGCAATAAGGTTAGGAGGTAAGACAAGGTAAGCTACTGAACCCCACTACAAAAGATTTAAATGTTACACATCTTTATGTTCTGTGGAACCACCAGGATGTTGTCCCATATATTGAGATCCATATGGATGAAATAAGAATAACGGGCCTGACGTTCAATGAAGCACAATTTTTACAATGACACACTTCAACGTTTGCAACTTGGCTACGAAGGCACGTGGAGATGGGTAGTCATCCAAAAATAGTTAAGTAGTTATAACGTAAACCCTTGGGTATAGTGATTTCACATGTTTATGACATCAACGAGTTCATTTTTTCCATTAAATCGATGGATGATAAGGATGTGTCACAAAACAGTGGGGTTTCCCTCGTGTTAGAGGCATTCCATGTTGGTAATGCAAGCGACAACAGTCCAATGTATGCTAACACTTGCTACTTTGGTAAAATAATAGAAATTTGGGAGCTTGATTATGTGACTCTATGAGTGCCTGTACTTAAATGTCACTGGGTTGACATACATGGTGACTAAAGAACATAGCTAATGGGATTCACACTTGTAGATCAAAGTCAGATAGGTTAGAGAGATGATCCTTTCATATTGGCTGCACAAACTCATCAAGTTTTCATTGTGAAAGATCTCATTGACCCTTGATGGGAAATTCCTGTTGAAGAGAAAATAGCATTTCTTTGAGGAATTTGAACTTGAAGATTTAGTTGGTTTTGGTTGAAATGGTGTGATGGGGAGTTCCGATGATGACATTGTGCTAAAATATGAATGACTCAACTTTGTCTAGTTATTTAGGTCGCATGGATCCCGAGGAAGGTGTTTGGGTAGATAAATGAGGGAAGATCAAGAAGAAGAGAAAGGGGAAGAAAAAGAAATTTAAAAAGAAAAGGAAGTTGAAATAGGTGCCTTACGCCTTCATTTTCAATTTGGCATAAAGTTGGGAGGAAGTTACGAGTTTGGAACTCGTTCGGATGTAATGGTTATCATGCTTTTTTGTTGTGGTTTAAGTCGGGCATAGACATATTGACAACCATAATGGATTCAAATGTTTTCAATAGTAATCAACGTAATTGGAAGAGAGGAAATAGTTTCATAAATATAAAGTTACACGTTCTCCATCATGAAATTTAGTACGAATCAAACAAAAATATCTTAATCATCCTAGAACATAAAACTTAGTTAAAATCAAACAAAAACAACTTAATCATCTTACAAATTGTTCATAGAATGTAGTAAGAAGCCTTTCAACAATGCACATAAGCCTATATGACACTTTCAAATGGAGGAAGCCCTTGAAGAGCAAGATTGTGATGAAGATGCAAACTGATGCTGAAACGCACATTGTCGACTCTCCAACTTCCACACATGCTCCCTTAAATGGAAATTTTTGTTTCACATCCATTTGTAGTAAGTTTTGAAGCCTCTAATGAATACTGGGTCTGATTCCTCTGCACCATGGAAATAAAAACAATTAGATTATAATTAAAGTACTAGTGAGGAAATATTTATGAAAACAAAATGTGTACATTCTTCTATTCTAGGCCTCTTCCTATGCTCAGTTGCGTCGCGACTCTTGTGGCACCACTTGTGCTCAAAGAGCACCCACTTCTTTTTTGACAAAGTATTACTTTTCAAACTATTTAATCGGGTTAATCGCTTCCATGCTCCTCAAAATTAAGGTAATTAAGTTCCCATAGGGGAGACACATAATCACCTTCTTTGAAGAGGCAACCCACATTACGTGTTTGAATATTTCTGCCCCCAGATTGATTCTCTTACTCTCAATGATATAGTAAAACATCATAATTGTAGTATATGTGGGTTCAGTAATAAGGCCGGGTGTCAGAACTATGCATCTAGCTATCATCTCATATACAATCCTTTGATCTATAGCGAGGTGACAAAGATTAAAGGACTCGGGCCTTCCAAGATCGTGGGCTATCCTTTATAAATACCTCAGGCTACACTCAAATGGGTCAACATTGGGGAGATCGGTATCTACAGGCCATTTCTCTCTTTGATATACATCATCTAAAGGGCCTTCTATGTCCAACGGGTAAACATCGTCTGAATCCCTATAAGGGCACTCTAGAAAACAATTAATAATCCATATGCTTAAGTCTATATCAAAACCATTAACCCTCGCTTTAAAAACTTATTTGCCAATTTCACGGAGATTAGAATAAAATTGACAGGCCTCGTCAAAGTATAATGGTTCATTCAAAGTCAATAAATGTAGAACATGTTGTCCGTTAAATTTCAATACGAGGTCGGCTGACCCTATGATGTGGTACACATTTAAGTTTATAATGTAACATTTTAGCATCGTAGCACCCAATCTTAAAGCATTAATGTATTTAGTTTTGGCAGGAAGTGATACGAACCTCGCTGATTCAAAATCCATATTTTGAGAGCTCCTAGATGATTTTGAGTTGCAACGTCTAGTTCCTCCTCTAATTTACGACGCCATTGTAAGGATTTACCCTTTAGTGAGTCAAAATTGGTGGAATTTTGGTTTTTTTATTAGTTCCACCTCCGGAAGCGAGATCTAGGTTTCCAATTTGAAGATTTTGATCTCAGGAACCTTATATATATAGTAAATGAATTTCTAAACTCGCAAGTTTATTGTCTCTTTGGTATGAAGAAACGATTTCATTTAAGAGATCAGAATTCATTTGGGGCCATATTATCAAAGGTCTAATTTCATGGTTCAGAACTCGGAATTATTTTAAGACATCAAAATTAATGGATGCATTTTTGTCCAGAGGAGGAACGAAAATGGCAGCCAAGCTCAAAACCACATAAGTCGGGGCTTCATTAATATATCCCAAGGATGTTACAAAGTAGGAAAGTTATCGGGACCCAATTTATACAGCGGAACGCAGTTCTGGACTTGGACTAATTCAGACATTGTGGTGTAAACACCATTATTGTTAGTGTCCATTATCAAACATTTTGATTGAAACAATGGCATTTTTATAGGACATATAATTTGCAAAATCATTCATTTTAGAACGGAAAGACACTTATAACCAAGTCATAGCATGTGTCTTAATAAATTCCACAAATTCAAGATAATTTATAGTTATGTTAACACCACTACAAATTCAAAAACAAACAATTGTGCTTGTTTACCAAAATGGTCTATGCCAAATGAGTACACTAGTTTTCATTCCCATCGTCATCAAACATTTCTTCAATCTCAGGGCCGATCTAATCATTGTTGTTTCCACCACCATCCTCATTATCACCTCCATCTTCATAATCTTCATCGTCACCGGAGTACACGGGCTTGGAGTTAGGCATATTGGATTCATCTACGGGGACAATATGGACTCTTGAAGAAGCAATGAACTAGCTTCCGCCCTTACGACCTCAACATTAGCAGTACAAATATCCGCTCATAAGCACGCCATGTACCTACTAATTGTGGTCTTCAAAGATCTCCTGTGACGTAACAAATTGGTATAAAACATTGAATACAAGTTTCAAGATAGTGACTATGAATTAATAATTGTGTAAATATTTCAAAATACGGCAAGTTATGATCAACTTACGGGATGAGGATACCTCACCCATTTGCATAGATGATTCTCTTCCTCTTTTTGCAGCCTTAGCGGCAAACCTTGGAATGACACGATACTTGTAATTTCTATCGAAAGCCAATCGTAAGTTTTTGTGCTCAAACCAAGCTCGCATTATAGTATTCTAGGCACAAGGATCTATCCATGTGGGTAACTTCCTATTTCTTGATTATAGCAGTGATCAAGCCTCCGTATGAGAAATCTTTCCTTTTTTCCAGTTGCTGCCTTAAGCATGTAGTAGTTCACTATAGTGTACCCTGGGTTAATATTAATCCCCTCTATCACATAATAAAATATCATCAAATTCCCAATAATAGGCTCGCGAGCATTACCTCCCGAAGGTAACACATTTTGACATATCTACTCATAAACCAACCTATTTTCTACAGTGAGAACCCCCACATCGTATTTCTCAGCCTGACTCGGGGTTGAATCTTCCCTATGAAAATATTTCCTAGCCAATGGCTGTATGGCAGGGGGTGTATAATTAGCAATATCAGTCAAAGGGATGAAAGATTTGGGGGGGGGGGGCGTGGACATCTTCAGGCAAGAAAGTGGTGGGGTTTGTATAATCACATCCTAAAACCTTGTTAATTGTGAATTTTTTTATGGGTATAAAAATGCCGTTAACCTTAGTGAGGTCATGATTTTTTTTCTTTCCTAAATACACATAAAATTGCAATATTTCATCATAATGATGGGTTTGTCTAATTTCAATAATTTATCAAAGTGTGAATTTTTAAAATACTAAAGCAAGTAACCCAGTCTCATAGGCCCTTTCGGATTAGTGCATTTACAATGATGGAAGTCAACATACCTTTGCTCTGCCTCTCCATTGAAGAACTGCTGACTAGAACCTTGCTCAATGTACGGTTCATGACTCTCAGTTGAGGCAGCTCCCCCGGACCTAGCACCATGGATCCTTGCCATTGTCACTCAATTGAACAAATGTGGCCGAATTTTTATTACTGAATTGGGTCTTGTTGGGGTTTGTCGAATTGGGGGTTTTTGAAAAAGGCTTAAAAGCATTTTTTCATATACTCAAGCCTAGTTCCAAGCTTGAAACACATTTTTATAACCATTGAAAAGCAAAGATAGTCTTCTGAACTCGTAAGCTCCTCCCAGCTTAGTTTCAAGCTCAGAACTAAATTGACGGACCAATGAAAAAGAGGGAATTAAAGTGTGTTTCAAACCCACACAAATGCCAATATTTGGGCGTGAGTTACCTCTTATTTTCTCCCCAAAATCTTTCCTCCCCCCGCCCCCATTCCATCCATTCCTCATCATTAAACCCAAAATTTCCAAATAAGTCATACAAATGAAGCAAAACCCTACATCCTACAATCAATATTCCTCATTTCTAAAAATTCTCTTTCAAATAGGGAGAATTAGGGTTAGGGTTTGTGTTTCTAGTGTTTCCTTGTGAAATCCATTTTGAAGGTAAAATCCATTTCATGGCATGACTAAAGTGGTATATGTATCAAATTTTCAAAGTGGCAATTTAATATCTATTGTACTAGCATCTTTTGCAGTATATCTAATTTCCACTCATTTTTTATATATTTAATGGTGAAATTTTTTGTGCTAGGGTTTGAAATAAACAAATAATTAGTTGTATGAGTTTTAAATTTGGTCTTACATTCCTAAATGATTATTATACAATTTTTTAGGTTGTATAATGTCTCGTAAAAGGACTCATGAAGAATTTACACCATTGCAAAACGAAGTACATGCCGACATGGTAGTGGATGAAAATGACGAGGATGAGGGGTCGGTAGAGATAGCAATAGCAAAACCTCATTGTAGGACGTTAGAACGGAGAATTGCTAGGAAAGAGATGACTTTTTTAGTTTTTAACAAATTAGGAAACTTTTTGTCGGAGGAATGTGCTAAATGGTCAATTTAGGTTGGGAAGGTTGGTAGAAAAAGTGTCAACATAAAATGTAATAATTGGCACGAGGTGCTAAAAAAATATAAACACATCCTATGTATGGAGTGCAAGGTACCATTTGTGAATTTGATATACTCAACACACACTCCCTTTCCTGTATCATAACATTATGTATTAAAAATTGTTTTTGTGGCCCATTGAATTACTATTAGAGTCCCTCTGAGATAGATGCTCTTGACATGGACGATCTGAAGAAGACGGCAATGAGAATATTGTCAAAGAGTTGGAGAGAGTAAAAGTACACCTTATCTAGGGATTTCATTTTCTCTAATAGGAAAGGAGAATGCCCGTGGTTAACTTATACACTCATTCAACCTGAAAGTTGGGAAATCCACCAGAGATTGGCCTTGGAGAACAAAAAAAATGTTAATCTTATATTCTTATATTCCTAAATGTTTTTTGTGTGTTTAGATTACGATGTCTGTAGTGGTAACATCCTTAAGACATCTTAATGTAGGGGACGAGGGAGGACAAAAGGCGTGTCGATAAGATAAATGAATATTAACATCGAAAGTGACATGGTGGTTATGGTTTGGCGGTCCTACAATTAGTAAATGAATGTTTTGAGAAAGACGTTCAACTTGCAATTGAGTGGGGAATGACCGAGGATGCAGTAAGGTCACCGATCTCCCGAATGGATGTGGAGGACATTGAGAGATGTGATCTATTCTTAAAGAGCTGACAAAACAATGATGATGGATTCTATAAACCTTCGGATAAAAAACTTGCAGAACAAGTGGTAAGCCCCACTTAATTATCCCGCTTTCCATACTTTAAATGTTGATATAATCTCATATTATAATTTTTAAAATAACCACTTCATTATAGACGAATTTGAAACAAGATTAATTGGAAGGCCACTTCCTTCCGATGGGTAAAATGACATCCTTACCGAGGGAACGGGTAAATTAGATCACCTGGAACATGCGAGAGGGGTCGATGTTTTTTATCACAAAAAGATGCATTTGGGATTGTTAGGTCTTACTGTAGGGAAAACCGACAAGGGTGCACATCTTGCAAAAGAAAGCCCTTATTAGAGACAAGTACATAGAGCAACACGATATTTTGATTTGGAAGTTAATCCAACACACCGGTCTTCCTATCCAGAGAATTTGGATGATTTGACGCGAAATTGGACTCCACCGTCTAGAGGTTCACGCTGCTCTCCGGGGGATGTTGAGTTTAAACACTAGCCAAAACTAATACTTACAACACATAATGACAATAACCTCGACAAAGTGATCACGTCAACACCCAAAAAGGTGCATATTTTTCATTAACTTGATCATTATAAATTTTATTCACATATAATTTACATTTTTTATACCATATAGGCATCAAATTTCTGTGAAATATACATTGATCAAGGCGTCCAAGGTAGGCCACTTCATGTGGCCAACATAATTTTGCACACAAAGATGCGACATCATCACTCAATACATATTGTGGAAGGTCTTTCTCGAGTTTCACTGGAGAAGCCCGTGGTGCTCAAAGCTCCATTGCCGATTCCGGATGGTCAATGCAAGAAAGTGGGTCCTGCACAAGATATGTTTTTCTTATGACCACTTTGCCTAATTTATACTAACCCTCTAACGGATCGTCATTTGGAGGAGGAACCCATAACCTGGTTGTACAAACACCGAAGCAGATTATACCTCCTATCACTAAGGCTCAAGTAATTAAGGATTCACCACAATTCGTTAGGGTCTTCTACGATTTTGTTGCCGGCTACCCTTAAAACTCAACATACTTATTTTCAGGAAATGAGTGTGTTTTTGGTCAAAAGCAGGACATTATTGAGCCATGGATGGATTTTGAGGACCTTTGGAGGTGTGAGCGAGTTAACTAAACACTAATATTTCTCTACCTATTGTGAGTATATATTTTAACCATCTAATTATAAAATTACTACACGCGACTCTTTATATAATTAATGTTCGCACTTTCGCTTGGAAAGTACATGTATTACTCAGCAGATCAAATAGACAAGAATTGGGTTGGATATTTATGCCCTTTCTTACTCAAGAAATTTGTTGACATTCGCAAATGTCTTGGACGGACGGAGAAGAAATTATTCCTTGCACCATATATTGAGCAGTGATGGTTAAATACTCATTTCAATTACAACATTTATATTTTAGCTTTATTTTTATATGAATGTATAGTGCAGGGATCATTGGTGTGCCGGAGAAGAAGAGTATTCTTTGAAGAGTATTCATTTATATTTTAGCTTTATTTTTATATGAATGTATAGTGCAGGGACCATCGGAGACGTTTGTCAAGATATTGGAAACCTCCATCAATGATCCAATCAATTCAAGTAATACGACTTTGGACATTGTCGAAATCAAGGTGGGATTTTGTTCTCAATAACCCATTTAAGTTAATTATTCAATTTAATTAATTTTCACTAATTACATGCCCTTTACTTAGTACAAGAAACAATCAAAATCTTGGGAATGCAGGTACTACGTAATGTTATACGTTGCTGAGTGCGTTCAACAAATATGGTGGATTACCTTGAAATTGACAAAGTATGTTTTCAGTATCTTGTTTTGACCTTAATTTGTCAAATTATTTATCGCCAAATTTTTCATATTTCTAAAGATGTCACAAATATAGATATTTCAAGCCAACCACAAGCCTTATTCAGAAGATGATATCAATGACGCAAGAAATTACTTGGCTAGGTGTATAGTGTTATTCCGATCGGCATCTATCGAAAATCCTTTGGAGGTTTAGTATGGGGTGGAATAGATTTTCTAGTGTGTATATTATATGGATGAGGGGAAATTGGTGGAATAGAACTGGTTAGATGTCTATTCCTATCTATATATTGTTGCTTTATTAGTGTGGTCTATAGATTTTTGTTACTTAGAATGATCAAATCATTATTTTGTGGAATATAATTAGTGAAATTTCTATTCCTATCTATAGAATGATGCTCAGTTAGCGAATTTTATAGATTATCGTATGAATTAAAGCTGTTATATTAGGCTTTTCTTCAAGTCAGGAAATATGTATATATCATTATTACCTTTTGTACCCCAATTTCAGATCCAGTTTGGTTTCCCAAGTTCCAATGTCTTTTACATGCAGATCCAAATTATTAGTTCTGAAATCATAACCACGGTCCCGATTTCAATTTCGAGTTTGGAACAAATTAAGCAAAAAATGGAATTAACGCATCCAAATTCAATGCAGGAACAGAATTGGCGTCTGAATCATGAACGTATAACAAAGGTCAGAAAAAGGCCCCAGATTCGAAACCTGGGTACAGATCCAAACTCAGAACTAATTAACATGGTCTAAGAGTCAAGGTAAAGTCTAGAGATCAGAACTTGAGTTCGTAATCTCGGAACCCAAGCAAAGGCTGTTCCAGAGTTGTGTTTAAAGATGAAAAATAACCGCCTTTGTTGGGTTGTTTTAAAGGTGAATCCCGGAACCAGGGGCGGAGCCAGTATGCTAGAGTGGGTGGCAATTGCCACCCACTTTTTTTTTTTTTTTTTTTTAAG
>JAUOBV010024425.1:0-14539 GCA_032360425.1 Rubia occidens
TGAGCAAATACTTGATAGTAACCCCTGTCTCTGTGGACGACCCCGACTTGCCACTAACTACTTAATTGTAGTTAGCATGCATTAGGGCTATAAATATTATCTTTGAGAGGTACGGCGACGACCTCCCATTTACCGTTGGATTCGATCAACCACTGAGATGTGAATCCCAGATGTGATTCCTCTATACTTATTCACACAGTACAATCAGATCGCCTATAGCGCCACAACTTAGAACGTTAATCAACAAGCAAAGAAAGAGTATTAATTTCTTCTTCTCTTTACGGTGAACTTTATTTTCTATGAATGGTTTGATTATTTTTTGTTTTTGTCATTCTAGACGGACTAGGTTCTAATAATGTCATCTTGAACATTTCTATAAAATATACAGAATATTCATTAATCCGAAAAACCATAGTCCAAATCAATATGGGTCTAGCCCAATTAGATTTAATGAGTTCTAAACTCAATTCTCATATAATTACTATAATGGGTTCCTAACCCAAAAGTCATTACTTTTATCTAATTGCATGGCTTGTGTGTGACCCTATTGGTTCAGTTATAATAAACTGCAAGCCCAATATAATTGACGCTGCCTGATAGTAAACATTCTGATCACTCAAAATAGATAAATTAATTATCTCCATAGCTAATCCTCCAACTATATATGGAAAATGCATATTCAATAAATAAAACTATTCCAACAATGTCCCACTTATACTTTGTAACAATTGTGCATTCATATTCCTTTGTCACTTAATGTCTTCATTTGAACATAAGCTAAGATACTGTGTCATCCTAATCAATTTCAAATGCATTTCTCGAATTCTAGACTTAAACTATTAAGACAGATGGTTTACTTAATCCATATGAGCATGGCTATGCATTTTTACACTCCTAACTCTCTGAGAGGCCCATAAGACAATGATCTCATGTAAATGAGAGGACGTTCCCACTCTTGTACATTTAACTTTTCTCCACTCGATTCATGGCAACCCAAAAACTGTCTTTACAGTCTCCTTTTACGGTGCGACGTTTGACAGCCTCAAGGTACACCAATCCACAAGCCAGCAAAAACCGAATTACTTGGGCATGAGGAATACAACCCTATAGTCAACGAGACATACTTATAACATTATGAATATCTTAAAGTATTCTCATGGCGACTCTGTCCAATACAAATTCCCAACTTGCATCAATGCAATCTAATTTCATGACGTCACATGTCCTTCAGGCCATGAAACAACGTTGTGAATCAACTTGCAAACTAGTTTTCTTCAGTCATGAGTGTCCACTCTCATTGACCTAGTAAGGACATAATTAATCTTACACTCCAGTTCACTAAATAGGGTTTTATTATCCAAACAATATTCTTGATGACCTATTTGAAGAGGTAAATTGATTTTGGACTTTCATTCAACAATAAACCAAATTAAATGAATTTGAAATGATAATTTCATAATATGTTGAACGATTCAATATTCAATGTCTAAAATCACAAAATTATGATAACTAGAACATCAAAGAAATCACAACCACTATCCAAAGTGCTGGATTCCTATCACAAATGTATGAGCCCTAGGCTCCATCTGTGGAAGAGGTTTAGATTCTGGATCGAAAATTTGTCATCCTTTCTCACCTTGCATATAACTTCACCATTTTTTACATATCCTCAAAGAATGCAAATTTCTAAGGAAAAATTTGGACTTATTGGTTTCCCTTGGCTCATTTTACCTAAGGTGTGACTCTACCATTATCTCAATAAGAGTCACCGAGTCAGCTAAAGCAGGGACCATATCAAGTTTTGTGATGAATTTCCTAACTCAAACACCTTCGTATGCAGCTTCCAAAGCAACAATATACTCAACTTTAATTGTAAAATCAACAACAATGCTTTACTTAGCATTTTTCACAACCAACTCATTTTTACTATATACCCAGAAATTTATCTTTAGTTCATTTCAGGCACTAATAATTTTTCTTAGCCGCACACCAATGCGCCTCACCTTAGTCTATTTTATATCTCACCATTGTGCTCTAAGCATACAAGATATAATTGTTAGAATACATCATAACATGCATGATAGACCCTATTCCATGTGCATAAGCGATCATACTCATTCTCTTTTGCTCATCGGGTTTCGATAGACACCGAGTCTTACTGAGAGTCATGCAATGAATCATGGGAGAAAATATTTTTACGATCTTTCATATTGAACCTATTAAACACCTTAAGTATTTTGTCTAAGGTCTATCATCCTCCTTGACCTACTTAATCACAAAACACTTTGCAAACTAAGTCTTCATATACTCCAACTTCAGATTGTCGTTTCCAATATCATCGACATAGAGAAGTAGAGATTCAATCTTTCTCCCACTAACCTTCTTGTATACACAAGATTCCTTAACATTTTGTTCAATGCCAATATCTTAATTGCTTTAGATTGAAATGTATGTTCCAACTACTTGATACTTGCTTCAATCCATAAATGAACCTCTAAAGCTCACATAATTTCTCAATGCTATTTTCCCATAAAACCCTTAGAAAATGAGCTACAATTGCTAGGAGTATTCAAATAGACTAAAACATTCTAATTGGAGAAAAGTTCTCATCACAATCCATCCCAAGGACATTTTTATACTCTTTAACTGTTAGTCTAGCCTTGAAAGCATAAATGTCCGGCTTTATCCCGAAGACCCATTTTTATCATTTTAGTCTTACCCTTTTAGTAATTCAACCAAATTCCAAACTTGGTTTTCATACATCGAGTCTACTCTGAATTTCATTGCATGGCTTAACTTTTTGGAGTTAGGGCTTGTCAAAGGTTAAATGTAAGTCACAGGTTCATCAATTTCTAAAAGTATGATTTCATAGTTTTCAGTCACGGGGACATAAATGTACCTTTGTTTGAATCCTATACCTTTTTCTTACCAACTTGGGGCTTTAGCATTTTTAGTATTCTCTTAGATTTTTTCCGGATTCATCTTCACCACTTCACATTAAGGGATTGACATTTCCAGAACTAATTGTTGCTCACCTCAAAACTTTTTGACGTGTTTCTATAGGATTCAGCTGTGAAAGAATGTCAAATTCTCTTTGATAGTCAACGAATTCTTGACTCAAACATTCACCAAATCAATCCAATTAAAGTGTTTCAATATTTTTGCCAAGTTATTTCTAAACTTCGTTCTGAAACTTCTTCAACTTCTTCAAACGAAGACAACTATATCCAATGAAATCGCCAATGAAGTTAATGAGTCATGGATCCACCTCTTGCTGTTGAACTCATTGGTCTACTACACATATTGTTAATAAGACCCAATAGTTCAGTTGCTTTATCACTCATCACTATGAAGGGTGATTTTTTAATTTTTCCATCACAATATTTGCAGGTCTCAATCGACTCCTAGTCAAATGATTCCACAGTTCCCTCCTACTAGAGTCACTGCATGCACTTTATGTTCATGTGGCCAAATCGAAAATTCCAGAGGTACCCCAGACTCGAGCAAATTTTTTTTATCCCTTCTGATATTGACGCCATAAACTTGTTCATGCATATCAAGCAAATAAAGACAATTGTCTAATTTTGCAAAACTGCGACCCAACCATTTAAATTGGAATAACCATTGATCCCTATTAAAATGGAGAACTTTGTATGTCCAACAAAAAATAGTGAATGTGTTTTTGTAACACTCGGATTAAAACAACTATTATATGATTAAGTGTAAGCGCAAAAGACACCTATAAACTGTAAGTTCCTACGGTCAATAGAGTAACCATTTCCTAGTTCGGTCTTGTCGCCACCCTCCGGGCTTGCGGCTGCAACTCTGATAGGCCTTGACCGATCCACTATTGGCCCTTCTCTATCTGACGACTAATGGAGTATGACTCTTAATTTATTTACTCAGTTAAATTATCTTGCTGACCGTTCATCATATAAGCCTACTTTACCTTGGATTCTTGATTACAAAGCTTCATATCACATGACTGGTGACAAAGGTTCCCTTAATGATCTTACTACTATTGCTGATTCAATTGATAATTTTTGTCCTGGTTAATTTTTTTCGTATGCTGCACAATATGGATCTTTATATTTTGGAGATATGACTCTTACTAATGTGCTTTTATATTCCCACACTTCTTTGTATATTATCATGCTCTAAATTGCCTTCTGCATTACAATGTCTAGTTTTGGTTACTGAAAATTGTTACATGTTATAAAAAATTAGTACGAGGATAAGGATTGGCGTAGGTAAACAGAGTGGGGGGGGGGGGGTTATTGGCTTTATATGTTGGATGACCAAGTTTGGCCGCCTCCTCCAAAGCTAGTTTCGACCATTGCTTTTGCTTCCGCATTTTTATTTCTTTTATGGCATCAGCGTTTTGGACATCCACCATTAATGGTCCTATCTTCTGTTCCTACTCTTCATTTTAGCACAAATAAAATAGCTGCTCCTTGCTCTGTGTATCCTAGAGCAAAGCAGACTAGGCATAGTTTTCCTTTTAGTTCTTCAAATGTCATTTCTGTGTTTAAATTAATACATTTTGATGTTTGGGGGCCTTATATCTCACCTTTTTTTCTTTCTAGTGGGGCATTTTATTTCTTAGAATTTTTGATAATTAGTCCCGAGCTATTGAGTTTATTTATAGTAGCTAAGTCAGACGTAGCTTATGTATTTAATAAATTTTATGCTTTGGATGAGAATCAGTTCTGTCACACTGTTCATCGTGTCCGTTCGGACAATTGTACAAAGTTTCTTCCTCTCTGGTCTTATTTTACTGAATCTGGTATATTGTTTGAGACTACCAGGGTTGACACACCATAACAAAAGGGTCGCGCTTAGCGCAAGCATCATCATCTTCTAAATGTTGCTCTGGCTTTGCGCTTTCAGGCTAATCTGCTGATTGAATTTTGGGGAGACTGTGTTCTCAGTGCTGCATTTTTATTAACCGGACTGCAAAAAACCACCTTAATAGTCCATGCTATTTGAGATTCTTCACGGACGTGCTCCTAACTAAAAGAATATTTGTGTCTTTGGCTGCCCGTGCTTTTCCTCTCACATTCCCAGGTTTCATAACAAGTTCCCTCGTAGGAGTCGACGAAGCATGTTCCTCTTGTTATCTAGTCGGAAACAAAGGCTATGATCTCTATAATTTGGAATCATGCACCTTCTTCAACAGTCATGATGCTGATTTTTATGAAGACCAATTTCTATTTGATGTACCCTCCATTTCTTATCAAACAACACAGTCAACAACCGATGCATGATTCCTTAGCTCAACTCCTCCACCAGCTTTGATTGTGGTTCCCTGCCTGCAGCTACTCCACTTTCGATTGCTATTCCCGTGGCCCTTTCATCGCTGACTGCAACAACCGATTAGTTTTTTTTCTCCACTTGAGTTTAGAGCTCTTTGTTCATCACAGTACTCGTGGTCACCGATTTCCTGCTTATGTTAATGATTATGTTTGCTCCATTATGTCTGCTAACCCCTCCAACTGCTTGGCTCACCTTTACGGCATCACTATCCTTGGGTGTTCTCTATCCTTTAACTAATTATGAAATTGTAATAAATGTTTGGCTTTGTATTATAGATTTTTGGGTGCAGTAACTTTTACTGCAGATCTTACCAGTTATTTTGAGGCATTGAAACATGCTCATTAGTGTGATGCTATGGAAAATGAGCTTTGCGCTCTTGAACGTAATGAAACTTTGGCAATGGCTTCACTTCCTCCGGATAAGACTGTTATTGGGTGTAATGGGTGTAACGTATTAAGTTCAAGTTTTATGGTACAATTGAACGACACAAGGCTTGTCTTGCGGTTCTGGAAAATCTTCAAATTGAGGAAACTAATATCACAGAAACTTTTGCTTCGATTGCGAAGATTTCTTGGTTCGCCTATTTTTATCTGTTAGAGTTATCTGTGGTTGGGAATTTCATCAGATGGATGATTATGATGCATTTTGGCATGGCAATCTTCATAGAGAGGTTTTCATGCGGCCGCTTCTGGGTTAATATGTGGACCTAGGCTTAATTGTAGACTTTAGAAATCTCTCTACTGCATGCGACAAGCTCCTCACAATTGGTTCGCCAAGTTGGTTGTTGCTCTTTGAGCGTTTGGCTTCGTTAGAGTAAGGATAAATACTATCTTTTCTCCTATTCATGTTATTCGATTTCATTGCATGTTCTTGTTTATGTGTATAAACTTGGTAATTGCTGGTAATTCTTCATCTCTTTTCTCTGAATTCAAGAAATACTTGAGTTTTTATTTTCACATGAATGATCTTGGTGCTCTTAAGTATTTCTTGGGCATAGAGATTTCTAGAAGATCATATGAGATGTTTATTTCTCAGCAGAAATATGCTCTTGATATTTTATCTGATACTAGTTTAATGACTGCTAAGCCGATTGATTTTCTAATGGAGCAACAACATGATCTATTAGAGGGACCACTTTACTATGACCTTGAACAGTATAGACAACTTATTGGTCACCTCATTTATCTTACCATTACCCATCCAGATCACTTGCTCAATTCATGTAGTCTCCATGTGTTCCCTATTGGCATGCTGCTCTACGTGTTCTTCACTACTTGAAGAGTCAGCCTGATCATGGTCTTTTCCTCTCTTCTCGTAGTTCATTGTAGTTAACTACTTATTGTAATTTTGACTGGGTCGTATGTCAAATTACATGAAGATCTCTTTCTGGTCATTTTGTGATGCTTGGTGATTCTCCTGTTTCATGGGAGACAAAGAAGCAACCCAAACTTTCTCGTTGTTCTGCTGAAACTGAATATCGTGCTATGGTTGTGAATTATTATTGCTTAACTATTTACTTGGAGACTTAGGAGCTGCGCATTCTGCACCTATACAGCTCTTTTGCGACAGTCAGCCTGCTCTTCATAATGCGGTTAATTATGTCTTTCATGAACGAACGAAGAATATTGAGGTAGATTATCATTTTGTATGTTATCTTGTGCAGTCTGGTGCTATTGTTACCCATGATATACGTACTTTTGACCAGCATGCAGATCTTTTTACTAAAACTCTTGGATGTACTCAATTTTAGAATTTACTTGGCAAGTTGGACATTCTTGATCTGATCATGCTCAAACTTGAGAACGAGTTTTAAGCAATAAGAATATTTAGTGAATATTACTTCTGTATAGATTAGAATCATATTCCTTTCATGACTTTGTATAGGTCTCTTGTATCTCTATAAATTGTAACACTAATCATGAATACAATCACAACATTAATTCCAACAAAAAAAAGACTGTCTTGTCCTTTGTATGAGTTTTTCAGGTACTGGTTTTGCGTATCGGGACATCCGACGTTTTGCTTGAGAAGCGGTGTTTAGATTAAAGATTCGGTAGAAAATATTCTATCCAGTAATTAGGAGTTAAGAGGTTTTGTATAACCCATTCTCTTTGTGCTCTTTTGTAATCAATATATTCCCTTGAATAATACCAACCATAGTCATTGAAAATTTACTTTTGCAGTTATAGAAAACGTCACTCATTCAAGTTGTTATTAGCTCATTTTGCACTAATATAATTAATTAATCCACAATTATTCTCAACAAATGGTCTAAGTTGGAGGGAATTCGGTATCAGTCCAAGGACTTGAATGCGATGGACCTGTACCGAGGCAAACGAAAATGATGACTAGTCATAAACGAGCGGAGACTCTCGGTCAACAGGTCAACCGGTCAACCAACTTTTGAAAGTCATTAATTGGACTAAGAGTAATTTCTTTTGGAATTTGATGATGCCTGAAAACGTGATACCCCTAGTAGTGGACCACCTTTAAAACCATCAGATGTGTGAAACACCCTGCCGAGGTCTCTCTCCATGTTCTCAAAGACCAGAGCTTGACCCTCCTCTCAAGTACTACTGGTTTGAATGTTCTACTGCTGCATTTTATATGCTTATCCACTTCTGATTTAATTATATCTCTGCTGCGTGTAACAAAAAAAACAATTTTTAATGAAATAGTGACATCAAATATTAATATATAATATAATAAAATTTGATTAGGGGTAGACTTTTAAATATAATTTATAAATAATTTGAGGAATAATGATGGATTTGGTATAAATATCATATTTTGGGTGCCAGGTATAAATAATTGAAGAATTAACGATTTCAAGTCATAAGAAATTTCACAACCCAAAAAATCAGGTTGAAACAATTTACAGGTCAATTTTTTAAATCTTTTTCACGAAATGCCCGCACATGTACCAGATTTGATGATTCATTTCCAATACTTGAAATTCCAACCAAATCTTGTGATGTTTTACAAAATATTTTTCGATTAAAATCATGTGTTTTAAACTTAAATTTTGATATTTTAATTACACGTTAGACACTGAAATGAACATGCCTAAGATATCATTTGCTTCATTTCTTCTATGTGATCAGATACACAGTCTATACACATACAACATATACAGTCACTCACAAGAACATATACACTCAATAGCATAAGCACCTGCACAGCAACGCACAAAGAATCACAAAAATCAAAAGCAAAAATTATAATCAAGGAAATAGACTGACTAGAGACATAAAACATAAAATTCAAAGCTCAAAGGCCAGTTAACTATCCAATCACTTAACCTACCCGGATGACTAACAAGGACTCTAAATCAATGATTACTACAAAGCTAAAAAAATCCCTACTTTTTTTCCTTATTGTTCATGTCCAGTTGGCAAGAATTTACTAAAAAACAAAAGAAAGGTAACCATTTTTTAAACTACATACCAAATTGGGTCGGAGTCGGAGACCCCTAAGACTCGCCGACCATTGGAATATTTTGTTTCTCTGGCAAAGGATTAACAATCTTATCATTCGCATCCAGAGCGCTTGAATCCGAATCGTCCCTACTCTACGCCTACCAAATTATGAGCGTCGCCGATACGCTCCTCTCCGGCCACAAGCTGATGAATAACATGCCCGGAGCCTGCCATGGAGTTCTTGAAAACTAATAGACCTTGCATGTTTGTCATCCTGGAGTGGCCGTCATTGCTGAAGGTTGTGTGCGGTGGAGGTACAGTGAAGTGTGGAAGGGAGGATGAGGGTAGAGTGGGAAAGAGGATAAGGGTGCGTTAGATTTAGGGTTTCAGATTCAATATACATTACAAATTTTTAATGGTTAAGATTCCATCCGCAAAAGAAATTAATGGTAAAGATGAAACCAAGTTAGGCTTCTCTCCCTCTCTTTTTTCTTTTTAGTATGGAGCACCGATAAAAATACCGATGCCCAAATGGCTTATACCAAGGCATATATTTATGAAAAATAGCTGCTTAGGGCTATTTTAAATGACTTTTAAAAATATTTTTTGAACCCGAGAGCAAACACAATTTTTTTCTTAGTATGTAGCTCTGGTACAAATACGGGTGCCCAAATGGCTCATACCAGTGCCTATGAATATGAAAAGCAGGTTCTTAGGGCTGTTTTAAATGGGGTACCTTCATTTTTTTTGGACCCGAGAGCAAATTTGGAACATGTACTAGCGTTTGGTATGTGCTCTATGGAAATCAAGACATATGCTTAGGTTCCACAAATTATGTCGGCCATATGTCTTGATTTCCATACAGCACATACCAACCGCGGGCATGTGAAAAATGCTAGTACATGTTACCCATTACCAATTGCTCTAAAATACATGTTTTTTTTATTCTTTCCTAAATATAGAACTATAAAATAAATTATTTTTTGGTGAAATATTGAAAATCTATAGTACATGTTCTAGAGTAACTCAATGGTTTTGTGCATATTATAACCTATACCGGTATGATAAGTCCATATTATATGATGATTTTGGGATTTTTGTACTTATTTTGGCATGATTTTGTGCTTTGAATACTCCATTTTACCTTGAACATCTATTATTACAGTTAAGAGCGACTTTAGCACTCTTATCACTTTTAATACGAATTTTGTGAGATGGGGTAATGGTTTGAAGATTTGAAGACCATGAAGACTATATTTTGAAGACAATGAAGACCCTGAACACATTAAGAAGGTAAGATGAGACAACTACACTTGGACAAAAAGTAGACAACATGTGAGGGCAGTTTACTCTGCCCGTCGCGAGCCGGGACGGCCAACTGCCCAGATTTACTTTTTGGACTTTTTTTACTATAAATACTCTCTTATCCCCTCCCCTTTCCAACAACTCTTCTCTCCCGATTCCTTAGCCATAAAACCCTAGTTTTCTACCATTTTCATCTTGCTTTCTTCTTGATTTTATGTTTAAATTGCTATTGTTGTTTAGTATGGATTCTAGTAGCAAAAATTAGCCTTGGGAGCAATTGATTAAGGCTTCCAAGCCCATGTCTTGAGAACTTTGTATGAAGCTATTTAATTATTTTCTATTGTGTATTTATTGTGCTTGAATTTGGTTGTTGAATACATTAATGGTATTGGAAGTTGGAGTATATGAATTGCTTTTATGAATACTTGTTAGGGTTTGGAGAAAATAGTTCGTTATCCTTTCTTTTGATATGAAATTCGAACGCATGATTTAGAGCTTCTAATATGGTTGATGATTTGATGAATGCTAGATAAATGTGATAATGTTGAATTCTTTATCATGTTTGTTTTGGGTAGCAAATAGGAGAAGTTTATGAACGTTGAACGTTCTTGATTAATCTTGTGTAAATGCATGAATTGGTTCAATGCTTAGACACGGTGTAGCGTTTATAAGTATTACCAAACTTGTTGATTCTTCGTGCTTAATGCCAATAATGGGATACCTTTAGGCGTTGATAGACTAAAGGAGTCATTAGTAAGGTTTAGCGAGAGATATCGAATTCACTCTTGTAAACTACTATCAAAAAAGGATAGAAGATTTATCTTCACAACAAGTAGTAAAAGTATTAAATAGGTTGTATGTTCAATGATAGATAAGAGGTTTGGAAGTAGAAATCAATTGCGCCCAAGGCCCCGTAATTTGTGTTTAAACTCTTCTTAGTTGTTGCTGCTTATTTAGTATATTTACCTTGTTTAATAGTTTAACTTGTCTTTAAATTGATGACTTAGAAAAATCAACCCAAAAATCCCCCTCTTTACAAGCTTATATATATACATAAATATCTTTATATAGTATAGTATTCACCGTTATATGTGAAAACCCTTAGGAAAATTCCTCTTCTTTGTGGAAAACTCCAATTTTCCGCTACCTACTTAATTGTATTTAGGAAACATTTAGGGTTTATAAATTGTAACTTTGAGAGGTACGGCGATGACCTCCCAAATATTTATTAACGAAAGTGCTCAAAGATAAAATAATATCAATATGCATCTTATCCTAATTGAGAAAAAAGAAAATGTTCAACTTTCCCAAATTAAAATTCACAATTTCGATCTACGAATTTCCAATTCAACCAATTGATTGTTTCCTTAATTTAAATTCACATACAAAATCCCCAATATAACTCATGCAAAATATAAATACCTAAATTCTAAATCAATTACTTTTTTACCTGAAATCCCTAAATATGGACAATCGATTCTTATTCGACTTCATTACAGAGACCTATTATTTTAATTCATGATACTAACATACACCAATTTATCAAATCACATAAAATTAATTTTAAAATAGTTCTATAACCAAAGCTCTAAATGTGGTAGAAAATTCATATATAAAAAGGTAAAAAATATGAAACAAAAAAATTGAGGTGTGGTTCTTACTTATAGTTGAAAATGAAAAAATAATTACAGATCAATTTTCGATAATTCTGAAAGAAAATTTACCATATGTTGAAAGAGAGAATATAACAAAATTTTCATCAAAAGTCTTATCGGTCACCACTTTGTCACTGTCTTCTACGAAATAAGAAGTGATAAGTATCAATATTTAATCGGTGGTATTTAATATTTTATTAACGGAAGTGTTAAAAGATAAAATAACGTTAAAATGCATCTTATCCTAACAGAGGAAAAAATGTTCACATTTTTTGAGAAAATTATTATTATTATTATTATTATTGACAATACATAATCCAAATCAACTCCTTCCCCCAAATTAAAATCCCATATTTCAATTCATATTTTACAAATTCCCAAATCAACCAATAGATTTTCATTAATTTAAATTCACATTCAAAATACCCAAATATAAATCTTTAAATTCTGGATTTTTTCTTTACCTGAATTCCCTAAATCTAAATAGTCGATTCTTATTCGACTTCATTACAGAGACATCTTATTTTAATTCATGATAGCTAACAGACAACAATTTATCAAATCACATAAATGTAATTTTAAAAGACTTGTACAATAAAACCCTAAATGTAATTGAAAATTCATAAAAGAATAACAAAAAACTATTCAACTTTAGTGTTAAGTTTGTAGTTTTTATGTACTTTTACAGCCTCCATAACGATTTATCCTCTCCAATTCCCTGTGCATTTACTTTTTCTCTTCGAAAAACCAATGGAATTTTATTTTTTCTCCTTTCAATAAGTAACCTCTTCATTTTCCTTCTTCTAAATAAGTAGAAAAATCAAATGTTTTTATAAATATTACAGATTATACAATTTTTCTTCCCACCATTCACTCATTTGATTTTTTACGTGCTTAGATTTAAAAAGATGAATTATTTTCCTGATTGGTTAGCTCTCGATCATGATCTATTGATTGAGATATATGTTTGGGTCCTTTGTTTGGAGCAGTTCATGGCGTTTAGAGAAGTTTGCACTTTATGGCGAGCTGCTGCGACCAAGAATCAGTTTAGGCGTCTTAATCTTCCCATGCTTATGCTTCCTAGGAGAGCTGGTAGCGGTTATCAGGAGTTTTATAGCTTGATGAAGAGTAAGGTTTGCATGAGGATTTCTCACCCACAACTTAGGGGTAAAGTATATTTAGATGTGAAGTTTGGGCGACTCTTTATTTTTTATATGTTAGGTGAAGTTTCTTTGTTTAATCCTCTTTCAGATGCACAAATTCACCTTCCTAGTTGAAGAAAAAATCTAGCTGATGAATACAATTACACTAGGAAAAGTATTTCATTAGTCAGTTCATCCTCGTCTTCAAAATTAGTTCTTATGGTGATTTTAGATTAGGGGGTTTGGGAGTTTGGAGGTCTGGAGACGAGACCTAGACAGTAGTAGAACCTGTTCACACATTTGATGACATTAATTTTTATAATGGTAGTTTTTATGCTGCTATAATAATTAAAAATAATTGTGAAATTTGGTCTTGGGATCCCTTTGGATTGGATGTTAGTATGACAAACCTCATCATTAGTGATATTCCATATAATATAGATGAGTGGATATTTCAAAGAGAAAAATATTTTATGGAATCATCCAAAGGCAAGTTACTTTTAGTTACTTGTTATGTCGCAGGTGATTCTTAGTTTGAAGTAATGGAATTAAATGTTAGGCATTGCTAGTGGAGATATATTGAAGATTTGAGAAATGATGAAATGTTTATAGGATTAAATGCCTCCGTTGCTGGTGACACCTCCTCATTTCCTGTGGCTGATATGAAGCCAAAATGTATGTATTTTACTGGTGAACTTGAAGACTACCTCTTGAATTATGTTCATGCTAGTCATCCTGATCCTTTTGTTGTTGGTTTCCTATATCTATGGATCGCTCCATTTTCTTAGATTATTATCTTCATATTTTTTTGACGTTTATATTTTTGGGAATGTTTACTGTAATTTTGATGATGCTTGTCCATGGTTTTGAAATTTAATTGAATGTAACTTTATTTTCACTTTATTGATGTTTCTATATTTTTGAAATGAGGTTTATTATTGAGTTATGGTGACGTTTTACATATGTTGTTGTATTTTTGGAATTGAGGTTTATGATAGTTTATGCATATGCAATGAGGTTCAATTATTATAAAATAATGTTCCTCATTTGGGAAGTAAAGTTCTTGCATATATTAATTTTACTAGAAGTAATATAGAAACATCACCAGAAACTGCAAATATCAATGCCAAAAATTGTAACCTCATTTAGTATTATAGAAACATTCGCAGAAGTAGTAAAAATATTTTGTTATTCAAACTTTGGACTATTAAAAAATTGGTATGCCACATGCTAATGATGTCCTCGTTACATAATATGATGAGGTTCTAATAATTTCAATTGAATACACAATCACACCACTTCAATCCAGCATTCTTAAAAACTTGAATATGGCAATTTCATGTTGACATAAAATAGATCAAAATAGGTGAGGGTTCGGTGTCTTGGAGCCAAATTCATTGGCATTTGACTTTTTTCCCTTTCAATTGCTGATTTTGCTCTTTTACTTCTTCTCTTTCTCTTTGTATGTTTCGGATTAAGGACATGTGGAGCAAGTTTGCTTCATGCTTGAGTTGTGTTGGTTTTTGAAACTGTAATCTCTTCGACATGAGGCTAGGCGTTAATGGTAGTTGAGTGGTTATCATAGGATTCTTCCAAAATTATTCTTGCTTCAATGTTTTCCTCACTCTTTAATACTAAATTATAGAATTTCCTGGTCTTTTGTAGGCACCATGTTGTTTTGTCTCTCAGTGTTGGTGCCTAG